>JAOBAT010081752.1:0-42786 GCA_026413305.1 Hydrozoanthus tunicans
AGGGGTACCGATCGAAAACGTCTAACTGTTTTCAAGTAACTTTCTAAATATGGATACGCCAAATTGCTTTACAGGCTAACAAAATCTGATGCGTAAAATCATTTGTTAATTGAATCCCGCATGCAGAGCTCACTGAGTCCCAGCGAGAGAAAAGGCGTCTGCTTTTGCAGGCTAAGAGCGCGGCAAAACTAGTCACGCATGAGCAGATCACGGCAAACGTAAAAGAAAAACTTACTGACCTTGAAAAATTTTAAAAACCAATTTTTGTTGCTTTCTTGGAAAGGCTTTTTAAACGTTTTCAATATATATGGCCATCCGAAACAGTAGCAAAGAGATTACTCATCCGTCTGCCGTTTTGTTTCGGTGTCGTTATGTACTACGTATACTCACTCGGTGGTATTAAGATATTGTCTCACATCTTCTATATATTTCTAAACCAACCACACCGCGCGTAGCCGAGCTAGCAAATACTAATTCTTCAAAACGAATAAAAATTTTGACGGTAACTGTTCGAAAGACGAAAAAAACATTTTCAATTTTCGATCAACCTTAGCTTGGCCAGTGCGCGCGCGACAGCATTTTAAAAAAAAGTTACACGAAGGCATGAGAAGGGGGGGGGGAAGGGGAATGAATCGGACCCCCTCTCCCTGCGAATCACTTCAAAAGTATGCAACCAATTGCCATGAAACTTGGTATGCATAATGGGTGTCACGTGAACTTTCAATTAAATGTAGTCACGTTGTCACTAATTGGTTACCATGGCAACCTTAGCTAGGTTTAGCCACAAGTTGTTTGAGCGTACAACAAAGGCTCGTGCTTTATTGGCTGCAATGAAAGACGGGGCCTCTGTGAACCAGGCAGCGCTGCAACAAGTGAGGTTCTCTTTCCCCCAGCTAATGGATGTGACCTGCTTCTCACATACCACTGATAACGTGGGGAAGCATTTTGAATTTCGTGTACTTCATAAGCTTGTACAGTATTGGGTGAGCATGTTTGTGCACAGTGCTGCCGTGCGCCTTGCTTGGAAGGCCAGGACTGATAGCACCATGCGACCCTATCGCCCGACATGGTGCTGGATTAAATGGGAGATGATGAAACTAGTCATGGAATATCATGCTGACGTTGAACCATTCCTAAGGGAGAACCAGCTTGCTCCTGCTACTAGAGATCACTTGCTGGAAATTTTCGATATCGATTCCCCCACCGACGCTAAAGACCTTGAACTTGAACTAGCTGCTTTTGTTGACGGGGAAAGCCACTTCGTCTCTGCCACATACTATTTGGAAGTGGATGGGCCCCTTGTTTTCAGTTGTTACGATCGCCTAGCTACAGTATACAATTCTGTAGCCATAGCCACCTTTCCAAATGTTAACGGGCTTGCTCGTCGCCAGGCAAATGAAAATTTGCCCCTCTTCAATCAGCTGGTTGCCAATGCCAAATCATGTATTAATCCGGGCTTGCAATTTTATCAGAGAGAATTGAGCCAAGAATTTTATAATACTGTGCGTGCCTTTCGTAGGTTAGACTGTGTTGCCTCATGCAGGTCCAGCAGCTTCAATCCACAGCCGCTTCTATAGAAGATTTGAGGAAGTTTACTGACTTCCTTGATAAAGATGAAACAATCCAAGGGCTTTAATATTGCTGAGCTTCCCCGGTACCCAGCCATTGCAGATGGCACAGTGTTAGAAAATGAGGAAGAGAAGCTCCTATGGTGGTCAAAGAATGATGAAAACCTGCCTAACTGGTCTTCTGTTGTAAAGAAGTTCTTTTGGTGCAACCGAGCTCTGCCTCTGCTGAAAGAGTTTTTAGCATCATGAAGAATTTCTTTACGAATTGACAAGAGGCAGCGCTAGAGGAGACAGTTGTGGCTTCGCTGGTGCTCTGTTACAACCAAAAGCAGAGAAACAAGATCGTCGTTGTGTAATCAGTAACTGAGTAACTTTTTCAAGAATAAAAGAATAGACTTGCTTTTAGTAAAGCAAAATTTAAACGAAAGAATGTTATAAGTAGATGTCTTCAGCGGTTATTCAATTGTTATTACAATCGTTTTGTTTTAAACTTGCAATTGTTAGTACATTTGTACTGGAAGGTTTTCACCTTTTTGCATTAAAGCCAAGTGAGAAATTTGTGGCAGAAACACAACTTTCTCCAATTGCCATGCTTTCAGTGATATGCTATTTGAAACAGTGAAATACAAAATCTATCTAAATATAAGAAAGTTTTTTTTATAAAGAAAAAATGTGTGAATTTAAATGTTTTCGTGACCGTATGACGTTTGGGAAATTCAGCAACTTTTTGAAAGTTCAGCAATTTTGGAGAAAATGGCAACTTTTCGGCAAGGTAACTTTTTGGCATTTTTATCGGCAACTTTTTAAGAATTTATCGGCAACTTGTGGCTAAACTTCACCATAACACAGAAACAACACTTCCAAGTGTAAAATCGGTGTTCTTCAAGGATATTCATCCAATCGCGATATAAAACAGGTCAAAAGTTACTGCCATCCTTGGCTGAAACCTAACGCTAAGGCCACTCTAGGCTACTACATTGCCACTCTGGCCTTTTTTTAAGCCGTACTGGCCGTAAACTCAGCCACTCTAGGCTGTAACTCAGCCACTCTTTGCTATGTATTCTGCCACACTGGGCCATTATGCCGTCATGGACCACTGAAAAATGCCTCTGGGAAACACTTATCCGTGATAGTCACAAACTTTACGGCTCTAGAGTATAAGCAATACTTCGAAACTGCGGGGTGTATACCAAAAAATTAGAATTCAATTAAGGTATTTTAAAAGAAACCTGCAATTAACAAGTAAGGCCAGCATATCAAATGAAGGGCATGCTGAGAACAGGGCGGGTTTCGTACGATATATTTGTATCTGACCAGGACCAGGAAGGAGTAAATCATGCGACCTTGGAAGCTCTGTGAAGCTTGTAACAAATGGAGCAAAAGTCTCTCTAGATGAATGCAACAAGGGCCACAAATAGGCTGTAGGCCAACAGGGCACTATTAGTGTTCCCACTGCCTTGCACTGCTTCGTGTGGCTAATAGTATCGGGAATGAGATGCAAAGCTAGTATGGTTTATATTATAGTGCAACGAAAACCTGTCAATGGCACGCGGACCCCATCTAGTATTAAGTAGAGCAAACACTTCATGGTTGACAGACCAATCGTCCTTGTCAATATGTCTGCTTAACAAATCTGCCTTCTCGTTATCCTCCTTGGAATCCATTGTGTTGCAATTTGAATATCGTTTCGAAGGTAAGAATTGAAAATATCAAGTAAAAGCAACCGTGGACTGCAAATGAGGTTTGGGTATTATTCTTTCTGCGCATCGACTGTCCGTAAAAACGTTTACAGATTTGTGCCTCAAATTAGTTCTATAAGCTGTAAGAACATAAAAAATAGCTTTTAATTCCCTAAACGTAGAACTCTGGTTTCGTTCGAGTGCAAAAAAACATACCTGGTAAGGGTGCAAATGATTGGTGATAGAATAACCTCCAAACGCATAATCACTAGCGTCTGTCGTCTGTGAAGATAAATACGGCTGCAGAAACATGGCTTGTTGTTATCTGCGCAACGCAACGCAACGCAATGCCATATGAGCAAGTTGCGTATATTGCGCATAATGCGTATATTGTGCAGATTATAAATTTGTAATTTGCGCAATATACGCAATATACGCAACTTGTTCAAACTGCGTTGCGCTGCGGAGATTACAACAAGCCCAGAAACATGTCTTCGAATTGGAAAACCATTAAATGCGTTAACATTTTGTATCCAAAATTGCATCTCCTCTAATAATGCACCAGAATAACAATACTGGAGTCCCACGAGTGCCTGCGGTTGATAGCATTATACATTTGCCTAGTGAAAAGCCTTTAGCAATAGGACCGATGGCCAAACAGAGCGAGGTAATGAAAAACTTGGCGAGATCGCGAAAAGTGCAGGTTCTGCGACGAGCCATTCTACAATACCACGAGACTTCTCCTGCTTTTAAAATAAAATAACGAAACCAGAACTATCCAAGTCTTTCTGATGCACCAAACTTTTATCTTCAACCGTCTAAAAAACGAAACAGCAAAAATGCAAAAGGCGCCAGCGATGCAACAAGTGACGGAGAAGCTTGGTGAAACATTAACAGGCTCTGCTAAGCCCGTAAGGCAGGACTGTAATAGAAAAGTAACGTTGAGTACCGAGCCCGTATATGCCACGAAAAACCGAGATATATTTGATGGCACACGCCTAAATATCGACGTGATGATGACCCCAACTCGAGATCCTTGGTAACAAACTAAAAATCATAACGTTAAAATATTTTCGACCTTTGTAGCGAATTTTAGGTTTTACCAAACATGCATTAACGTACCTAAGATCAATAACTAAGCGGAGTTTCTTGTTTTTTGCCGCAGTTAGTGGATTAACGTATGTGGGAGGCTCTTCGACCGTTATCCAGCAATTGATTAATGGCCTCCGTCACAAGATTTTGGTCTGCCTGCGCTGACTTGTTACTTTTATGAACAGCTCCATACGCTGTACCGCAGATAATTTGCTATTCCTCCAAGCCCCGAAGCGTTACTACAACGTTAACATACAATCTCTATTTCTTACAAGCAGGAGGTCTCACCAGTTTGTATATAAAAAATTGCTGTCACTTTCCTTCAACACGAATGACATGCAGCCAGTTCCCTTGTTGTTTAGGGGAGTTATACAGGGACCACAGCAACAAGGGACGATTTGATACACTGAACAGGTTTTTGGTAGCCAACATCCCCAACAGATTTGCAAAGTGTGCAATGTTGTTTCTACAACTGAACTACTGTAAAATTTCTTTGGCATTTCATCCTGGCCACATTTCGCATTTGACAGTTTGAGAGTATGGGAGTATCACATGCACGTGCGTTTGTTTTGCTCAAAAACAAGACAAAACATTTTTTGCTCTGCACCGGGCTCAGTAAGAACAAAAAAAGAACCTTAAGCACCCCTCCCTCGTTAATTTTTTTGTTACCACCTAGTATGTGTATGCCAAGTGACCAGACTCAACCAGGGTCTTTCTCTCGGGGGAACGAAAGCCTGGGTATGAGGTTGCACGGAGCAGGGGGCATGGCCCCCAGATAATTTGTTCTTGTGGTTACACATGTATGCATCTAACAATTCATTTACCAGGTTTATTTGTGTGTCAAACAATTTTTATTGTGTCACATACAGTGACCTGAAATATATATATACATATGTGTTTTGTTCACGCAAATCGTGGTTCGCGTTACTATCGCAATCTATAATGTATGCTTAACCGGGGAGCATGCCCTCAGACCCACCCATAATACTCACGCCTACAGTGCTCGTCAGCCCCTTAACAAAATCATGCTATGTGGTCCCTGTTACAGGGCAGAACATAAACCAACTCGTACCAAGGCTATTTCACTGGGGGATGAAAAAGCCTGGGGCTTAAGCTGTCGAATAACAAGGCAAAGATGATTGTAGATCCAAGCATGTTTGTCAGCTCGTAGTTTCTGGAAACACATCGTGTCTCAAGTTACATTTTGAGTTTTAGGAGGGTAGCTTTTAAGATCAAAAGAATCTGCGACCTTCATGAAACTGTTGCCAGTTCAACAGTACGTCATTAATTTTTACAGGTACATAAGAGAACACATGGATGCAGCCCAACATTTATTGATGAAAAAAAAACAGCAGGTAATTGGGTCTTAGAGTGTGTGTGAAGGTATTCTGAGTTCTTATTCACCTTTTGGGGACCGAGTTGTTCAAAAACTGATCGGCCCTAGTCCAAGATTTGTTATTATAACAACCAATGGGTTTTTGGCAGTAGACCTATGATTATTAATTGAAAGCTTTGAACAACTCGGCCTAGATGTAACTTCTTGTGTGTAGTGCCTGGGGGCCATGATTATCCTGACCCCACCCCCCTTATCTCTCCTTGGGTTACTTCAAACAAGCCACCAAAAAATTCTTATTTCATTTTGAGTGCTATGAATGGTGGATGACTCTAGGTATTTCAATTCATATGGAAGTTGAATCCTGGAACAATCCCCTAGTTGTGTCCCTGATAAACTGCCAATGAATTCACCATGCAGTTTCTAGAGTAAAGAAACTGACATTAAGACATTTATTCATTATCTATTCTTAATTGGGTAATTGTGAAGAGTAACTCACCTAAACCAGCTGTCAGCCATCTATTGGTCATCTGTTGGTAAAGCTGTTGGTGAACTGTTGGCCGACAGCTGATTTAGGTTAGCTATTCTTCACAATAACCATTTTTTCTCTGTGTATCATCTTAATTTGCTAAGAAGTTCATCTAAGAGTTTGGACAGTCCAACAATATATTCATCAGGATCCACTGACCCTAAAGAGTTTTTTTGCCACTCTACTTTAAGTTTTTCTAAAATGTCATGTATTTTGGGGTTTCGAAATTGTTGCTTGCATCCTGCTGCCATGACATTCATGGCTTGCAAGACTTTCTCCCTAATGTCATTTTCTTTGCTTCTCAGCAGAGACGGTATCAACTTGCACCATCCCTGTTTTACCATAGCTTTTAGCAAGGGTACCCTGTGAAAAGACAATTCACAACTTCAATATATAATTTAATATATAGTTCAGAAGAATTAACACAGTTGCCTATTATTTGTACTAAATAGAAAGGTTGTAAAACTCTACTATTTATATCAATAGTTTCTGAATATGCAAAATTTTCAACCTTCTCTGAATTCTAAGGACTAAGTTCAATGTTGCAAATTCAGTTCTAGAACTGTGTAGCTTAAACAGCTGAGGGCAATCTACACTGTCCCTATTCAGTGTATTAATGGAAAAGCAGCAAGCATGTCTGACCTTGCTGCTGGGCAATCAAAAAATCTCTATGTGAACAATACAGTACAAAGCTATTCACGTGTTCCCAACTTGGGATTTTCAGTACCTGTTTACCAAAATTAATAAAACAGTGGAAGATTTTGGCATTGGGGGTGTTAGATGGTCTGGTATGTACAGCTCTTACACATTTACATGTACACATTTACATTCATAAGTACTGCCCTCAAAATAAAATGGCAGTTGAAAGGCCCTACTCTTTTCAACAATCCGAAAAAGGCAAACATCATTTGTAAAACGTGAAGTTTGGTGAAGTTATGAAAAAAAAAAACGTTTATAATTATTATTCTTAGAATAGAAAAAAGGAGATCAAATTAGTAATTGGTAGCTTTTTGACCTAAAGGCATTTTTACTAACCTTTGTGCCACATTATCTGGATTTACCTTCTTTTCTTTGCTCTTGAGCTGTTTTGCAGCGAAGTCTATTTGTTCATGAAGCAAATCTGTCATCAGTGTGATAACTTTCACTTGCAATGGACTAGCTCCTGACTCTTCAAACATTTTTACCAAGGTTTCCAAACCATTCAGTTTTAAAAAATTTTGTTGTCCTTCATAGAACAATCTTATTAGTGATGAAAGAGCATACATGGCCTTTCGACGAACTTCCATTTGTTCACTCTTAGATAGAAGCCTCAACAGGAACGGCATTGCTCCATCCTTCAGAGCTGCTGCTTGTACTTTTGGGTTACTAAAAAAATATTTTTCATAAATTACTTCTTTAAATCTATAACTATTAATTTTTAGTATTGCATTTCATCTCCTCTTCACAATCAAAACCTACACAGGTTTACATTTTAATATTACACAATTTCAAATTTGACAAATTTTTAAGTCACATCAACAAGTAATTAAATTAACTACAAACAAAACCCGGCCAAAAAAACATGATTAGAGTATGATTCTGGAAGTGTACTGCTGATATAAAATTGTATAATAATTGTACATCACTGTACATCCTGTTCTTAGAGAAGTTTAAAAATTACTTTAATTTGGAGGTTAATATTTGATAGAGAATCACTAAATTTTCTTAACCCTTCAACCACTAAGAGTGCCCAAAGATGAGTTTGTAAATTCTCCCAAATTATGTCCATAGTATTCCTATGAGATGTTTGGCAGAAATTCTTCATTCATCTTCAAGAGTTTTTGGTGGATGATAAAATTTCATATTCTCAGCACTAACCAGCTTGTTTTCTTTTGTTTACTGTAAGGAGAATTTAGATGTTGACAAATGCCTTAGGGCTGAATTAGGGATTGTACTCAATTAAACCTTCCCACTCAACAATATATCTTAACTCCCTCACTATTCACCAAAATGTTATTCATAGCTCCCCCTTAAAAGCCTTGCTCAAGGACACAATACTGACAGTGGTCTGACTGGCGCTCAAACTTGCAAACCGAGGATTATGAGTCAGACATGCTATTTGCTCGGCCACTTGTAATAAATTGGTTACAAGCAGTAACTGAACAAACTTTAAGCAATAATAAAATATTTATTTTAGTAAGTAAGTAAGATTTAAAAGTTTTCAGTAAAATAAAATGAGGTCCAAATTGTCTATTGCTTGTAAAATTAATAAAACTAAAATATATTTTCTGCAATTTTGTCTTGCAATCTCTTGTAGATGATAGTGGCTTGAATAATAAGTCACAACAAATCCTTTAAGTTTCTTTTAACATCATTATTTTGGTTGGATCAACAGCTAGTTACAAACTGTCACAACTGAAATGTTTTTTTTTCTGTACATTCTTTTCAGTTGATTTATTTATAATTTTACTGTCTCAGTATTTTCAGTAAGTTATTATAAGGAGAATTGAAATGTTGACAAAAAGCTGTAAGATTAAAAGGGTAAAATCCTAAGCAGCTTATTGCCAAAAAATCATCTTTTCAGTTTTTGCTTATTCTCGATCTCTACTGGTTGTGGTTTTTCATTTCTTGAGTCTAAACAGATTTTTACCTTTGAACAGCAGACCCCAGAACATGTGCTGCTCTTCTTCTCAAATCTGTTTCCGTGCTGTTTAATAACTTTATGGTCAGTGATAAGCCTCCAAGGGTATCGAAATCAAGTGCATTATCAATCTGATGGACATAGTATTCAAGCTCATCAAGAGCATTGGCCTTGTCAGATACGGTGGAACTGCTGCTCTTTAGCACTGAAACATGTTCCTTCAAGATGTCGGTATCTTTCTTCATGAATATATCAGCTCCTTGAAGTTCTTTTCTAATCTCTTCCATAGTTCTAAAGTTTCCAGGCTCTGTAGAATAATTGATAAGATTAATTAATATATAGTGGTCCTTTAAATCTTTCACTCTGAGATACGAGTTTGCAAATTATTATTTCATTAGTGTTCTAGTTTTACAAATATGAAAAGGTTCAATACCCTGTCGTTTTTCTTGGTACCCTGTCATTTTACCCAGCACCCTATCACTTTCATCCACAGCCCAGACATTTTCAGAGCCTCAGCCTTATTATCATAATGTTGTCAAAAAGCAGAAAAGTTTGATGTAGGTTTCAACTTCCACCCCCAAAATTTTTGAGTATTTTGAAGATCACAAGAAACAATGTAACTTTTGAACCAAAGTAATTGACAGTCAGAACTTTTGGTAATTGCTTTGTAACTGCCAAATCAGAGTGCAGGTACCAGAAACAGCTGGTGCTATGTTCTGTGACAAAACACTGTTTCAAGAAATTCACAAATCATCCAGGAGGAACTGCATGGAGATCAAACTCTATATTCTCAAAACCAAACAACTTGATAAGAATAATCTCTCGACCAGGACCCATACTATCACTGATGAATTTTGGGAGAGTTTTGATCTATTCCCCATTTCTCATTGCCAGATAAAATGCATGAAATATATAAAGATAAGTTAACATGTTGGTAAACTTACATACTAAATGCAATCAGGCAAGTAATTTTTTAACTTATGAAAACAATCACTGCAATTTAATCAAACAATTTAGGGAAACACAAGAACCAAATCCAAAGTTTTTAATTAAACACTGACACTAAATTACTCAGCCAATTTTTCTATTCCATTCAGCAGCTAGATTACTGAAGCTAGCAGTAGCTAGATGCTCAAAAACACAGAAAAAATGTTTGAAAAATAAGCACTTAACCTCAATTTTAAATAAGGTTTTGCTTTGGCAGTCAAAGTGTGTTGGAAATAACCTTTTTACCAGCACCATAATATTTGTTGTGTCTGGAGTTGAACGGACCAACAGGAACACAGGCTAGGGAACATTTTGGTTAAACTTTACTTATATCTCTTTTAGCCCCTAACACAACTACATAAGTAATGTTGTATTGGTAACTTTCTCTTAATAGAACCCATATTATTTTATGTAAGCAGTGTACTTGGTTTGTAAACAGTAATAGACCCTATCAGGGTTCTCATTAGAAATTTCAATAGGCAGCCGAAATTTATCAACAGGCGGCTACATTTTTGGTCTGAGTGACCTTTGTGATACCAAAGGTCCAAACTGCTAGGGGGGGCATGCTCCCCCATAAAATTTTGAAATTTAGGGTTGCCGGAAGTGCAATTGTGTATTGTGCAATTCGGGAAAAAATGATAACTCGTCGATTGTGCGTTGCACAATCGTTGACAGATCCAGATGTCAAAATCAGTCACATCCATGCCGGGCAGGCACGCGCCCAAATCTGCTCAGTTTGACATACTTATTGTACAGCGGTTTCTTACATGACTCTAGAAAGTCTGTTTTAAACAAAATGGCTCAAAATGTCGATTCTTTTAATTTTGCGGAGGTCTTAATAGCGATGATAGCGAGGACGTTGTTAATTTAGATTCGAAGAAATCAGAAGAATAAAGAGGGAGAGATAACTTGAAGAAGTTTTTAGATAGGTATGAGTGCATCCTGATAGAGATAGATCGCGAGTTGTTTTTTTTTTAATTCGGTGACTTTGGCTGGTAGTCCTCTAAGCAGACTCAAATTCAAAATCCGATGGAATTTAACCTTTGTTTGCTAAGAATTTATACATCCTTACCAACGAGATACATTCTACTTCTAATCATTTTTGCCAGCTATAAGTATAGTCAATTCGAAGTGTGCCTTATGTTTTACAAAATAGCTCGATATTTTTTTTACGTGCACATTTTTTTAAGTCAAAGAGAAATTTTACAGCCACTACAGGCAGCTTCCTTCATCCGAACAGCCGGCGGAATTCTGCAGGTTGCCGGCTTCTACTGAGAACCCTGCCCTATACATAATAGGCGGCCGGTCAAATATTCTTTTGCTTAGAGCAATTAACCTTGTTTTGCATAACATATTCTTTTGAAAGTTGAACACAAGAACAAGGCTAGTTATGCTAAACCAAAGAATATTTAGATTGCTGCCATTTGTGCATGTGGTCTGTACACTCACTTCTATATATTACAATTTATTATTTACTATGAGTAGTCTGAAAAGAATTTAGTGGCTGATAAATGAGTTGAGGGCAGGCAAAGTTCTTGTCTAAATATCATGCAACTACTCACCTGAGCCTGCTGTTTGCGCTTGCCCTGATTTGCCATCATGAAAAACATCTTTAAAATCCTTAAGTGCCTGTTTTAAGTTTGTCTTGGAAATATAGTTCTTGTCAATTTTCACAAACTTTTGCTTCGGAGAACTGCTCCGGTACCTAGTACCTTCGTCACCATCCATGAGTTTGGCTTCTTTTTTACCAGTCTGCAAATTCATTCGCACATGAAGACCAGCAGGAACTGCCTGGCCTGGTAAAATATTTTGCCATGCTGAAGTTGGCTGGAAAACATCTAAGTCTTCATTATCATTTTCCAAAAAATTGGTTTCTATTTTTCCATCAGTGTTATCATCAACTTGATCTGTTCTTATGGCAATTATTCCAGGATTCTGATTATTTGGCTCACAGTAAACTAAAAGGAAAAATTGCAGGAAAAGGCATTTAGAAATTACTATTGTTGTTGTAAGTTCTCATTTTCAGTCAATTTCTTATACCAAAAAAGCTCTAATTACCCCCACCCCAGGGGGAGGGGGTATTCACTTTTTGACTTTCCAGACTGGAGACTTATCAGAGATAGGAGGGAGGAGGCTTAACTAAACATTGCCAATAGGCAAAGACAGAAACACACCATGAAGTGCAATAGCTTGACGGATTTAGTAGCAACTAGTGACAGTGTTCCCCTGGCATTAAACAGACCAAGCAGATAATTAAGAAAAACCTCATCCCCTGTTTAACTATATATGTTAAAATTCAATTTTTTCAAGAAACAGTTTAAAACTTGTAGAATCACTAGTCTGTGTCAAACAACAAGTACCTAAAGTCAGGTCCAAACAACTTGCCAGCATTAAGATGAATGACCCACCCTTTTTTTGGCCAATGCCCACGTTCTTAATTTCTTTTGGAAATGAATGGCTAAAATTGTTCTTAAAGGGCATAATAGAAGCTGCAAAAACACAAGTTACGCTCCTTGTATAAAAATGCACAAGTTCCCAAAGGTCCTGCAGTTGAGAGCTAAGTGGGCGAAGTTGTGCAATGGCTCTAAAAGCACAGACCTGATCTCCTAATTCAGGGCCAGGGAAAAGTGTTTCATTGTGCTCTACACATTTCAAGGATGGTGAGTGTTTCAATAAACCCAGAAGTTGTCACAAAGGCTGTAAATGGGTGTTGGCTCTACACAGGCAGCTTAACTTAATTGTGGTAGTTTGCTCCTTTACATTTTTTTTGTGATTAAGTATGGAGTGTTTAAAGTTTTGCCTTAAAAAGCATGCCTCGGAGGAAGCTTATTCACTTATTCAATATAAAGTTAAGTGTAAGTATCAGTTCTTATACAGCATAAATTTGCTTTATATTTGGTACTGAGCTCGGTCTAATTTATGCATTTTGAGCATTCTCTCTTTGACTGAAGATTTTTGGTCTCTTTTCCAATGTTACACTTCCACATAAAAAAGTTCTGCAGGGGGTTATGCTGTATGTCCTCATTTTAAGACGCATTTCTTGATAGAAGTTTTTGACTTTGGATATGAATTTGCTTTCATTTGAGTTTGTCTGCAGGAGTCTTTTACAGAGGTTTCTCTTAACTCCTGCTGAGTGGCAACATTTGAAGTGCATAAATTATCATTGGAATTTTTCAATTTGTTTGTTTGTGGACACTGACATATCTACCAAAACACCTGTTTCATAAAAACAATGATTCACCTTTGTAAGTAGTTGATACTAAGGAGGTTGCTTCAGAGCCCTCTGAGATTTCAGTCAGGAACTTTATGGATGGTTTTTGTGCTAGCAGCTGTTCAAAGAAGTCTGTCAACAAAGCCGATATTTTGTTTGCAGTTTTTGAACTTGTGTTCTTATATTTAAAATTTAGTAGTTTTTTTGTTCTATTGACAAAACATTCTTTTCATCTTAACCTCTAGTTTAGCTCACTTAGTTGTTGTTTAATTACTTCAAACATAGTTACATTAAATTTTGTTCTAGACACTGATTGCATTGTTTGGCTAATCTCCTTTTGATTTTTATCCAGTTGCAGCTTGTTGCTAACCTTTGTTCCTGTATCTGAAGGGCTGTACAACTCTAGATTAATGGTTTACAACTTTTGTTTGTTGTTACTTTTAATGTTTGGCAAGATCCGGTTTTTGAACCATCATGAGGACTCATTAGTTTCAGTTGGATGTGAGTGACTATTCTTATGTCTTTCTATCACCAGATTGTTAGTGTCAAAACTCATGAGGCTAGCAGCTTAGAAATTCACATAAAGTTTTATAAGTTCTATTTTCAGAGTCATTCTGGGTAAACTCTGTTATAACCTAAGATAGTGAAATGTATATTTTTCTACACTTTTTTGTTTTTGTGTAACACAAGGGTGTCTGACCAAATTTACCAATGAGTCATGAAGTCACGTTTGCTAAAACAGCTCCATTCGTAATGGTTTAAAAATGTTTTTGCTCTGCTACGCAAAAAAATATAGAAAAATACTGTAAATTAATACAGTTGTAACTCTTTGGTTTTTTATTGAGTTTCATTCAACTTTGCAGAAATGTGTTTCTGACAACATATTTTTGAAAACTGAAAAACTGAAACTATGTCATATGCTCTTTGTATTGTTTTTACTTCTATCCACAGTTAAAACTAAGCCTTAGGTAAGTTACTTAGCTAATGAGTCACAACCTCTGCCTAAAATTGTTCTCAAACTTTGGACAATCTGAGCCTCATTGTTTTAATAAAGATCATTAGTTTTTGATCCAAAAGCACCTATGTACTGATCACACCATGTCAAAAAAGGCTCACAAAATGTCAATGATTATGCAAAGATTTGACCTTACATTTTACAAGCCTGTTGGCCTCTCTCTGGAATAAAATTCCTGTTGGATTAAAGGAAAACCAATCTCTAACAACTTTTATGACAAAGCTAAATAATTACAAAATTGACAGTTATTCAAGCTTCGTTTGATTTCATTACTTTCCTACATTAAATGCAACCGTTTGTCCTCAACTTTAATACTACCCCATGAAAATCAAATCTAGAATGTACAGGGTATCCTCTAGATTAGTCTCGACTATTAGAATTTTCTGTACTCGTCCATCTCATTTATTGAATTATTATTGTTACTTTTTCTTTTTGTATGTATGTACTTTAAAACTCCAACTTTTTATGTTTTATGTTTGCTTTTGCAACTCAATTGACTTGAGTTCATTTAAGTTATATTATAAGACATTTTTTCTGCATCTTTTGTAATTAAATAATTACTATAAACATATTATCAATATATGTTACATACATATCATTAATGAGTACAAACAATAAAAAAACTGAAAAAAAAATTGTCGATGCAAGTTATTTTTAGTGCACTTATCTTGTTAGCTTGTCAACCTGTAAACCGAATATTTATGGCTGCAAGTGTGACAGCAGTACCTTAATAATAATAATATGGAATGCGAGGTCAAAACAATTTACAATGCGACGACTGCAACTCTGGGTAAATCAACTGAATAACATCAGGTTACAAGTTTTAAAATATAAGTTAAACTTTTAACCTGTAAAGGTTTTGAACCGATGGCTTGTTGTGACAAACTTGTATTCTTTACCTTTAATAAATCATTTAGACAAACTTGTATTCTTTAAAAAATCATTTAGACACTAACTTTGCAGTTTGTCTAGTTGTCTACGTCGCGTGGTGTTACTTTAAAACTAGGAGACGAGCTCAACTAGCCAGTTATATTCATAAGTGTAAAAAGCAGTGTAACAATTATTTGTAAATATTGTATCTCTGACCGGTAAAAAAATCATCTTTTTATAGAACGTCTAACCAAGATTTAATTTTGAAGACGTGCTTAAAGGCTTTGTATACCTATTTTCTTACCTGAAAAAACTGCACAGAACACAAAAGAAAATAAAGACAATCGAGCCATTTTCCCACCGGCTACCATCTATGGTATATTTCTCTTTGGTTTGTTATACTGTTGTGTAGAAAATGCTGACAGTCTTTAGCTTTTTATCCCATTTGTTAACCCCCATTGCAAAATTTCATCAGCCAAATCTTTGTAAATCAGCCACGTACTAAATAACCGCTGCTTTGACAACAAAATCGCAGGCTCCACTTATGTGCTGCAACTCGCCTATTGGCTATTTTGAAATGACGTTTAGTGACGTTTAACTTTAAAAATAGAAACAAAACCGCTGCTTTGTAGTACAGCAGACTCGCTTTCTCAGCCCGCTGAAAATTTGAGCCTTGAAAAAATTTACATGATTGTTGTTTGGATTAGCTAGGGTTCTAACCTTCTGGAAAGTTGAACTAGCTGTCAATGCGTTAACTGCAGATGTTCCTCTATCCAGTAGCAAACTGAGAAGACTCAGGAGACATCAAGGTTGTTAAAGTTGTAAGACGACAATGGTGTCTTACATAGCCTCCAGAATTATTTTGTAAGTTTGCGAAAAGCGCGGTTCCCGGAAGGATAGATAAACGCGTTTCCTTTGTTTGATTTGTTTTACAGTAGTTCATTACTTGTTACTGTTTTTATAGGTTGGTCTTTGGGACCTTGTACCCAGCATATTCTTCATACAAGGCGATCAAGATGAAGAATGTTCGAGAATACGTGAGTTTATTGAAATCGCCTCAGTCAGGTTTATTTGACTGTTGGTACCAATGTTTTGGTTTGAAACTAAATGCTTGCAATTTTAATTCTATGACTGGTTGTTAACTTCACGTATTTAGGAAAGGGATCCAATTACTTTATTCAAATTTTTCATTTACTTTCCCTATTTTGCCTACCACCATCTAAAAATGTAAATACGTTTTTGTGCTATTGAACGAACTGTTGTTCTTCAGATTAATAACCATTGTATTCATAGCTTTTCGTTTTCGTTTCATAACTATGCTTCTATCTTTAATTTCAAATAGTTTTATCTACAATTTACCAGAATATCGACAATTTTTTTATCTTTTTTAAATTGAGCTCAGAAAACTCAAAAGCCGTTGTAATTTTTTCGCCATTGGAGCGCTGACATTTTCCGTCATTCGTCGCTTTCAATTAGACCAAACATCAATTACGGCTTGTTTATCTCGAGTGTAGGATTGCCATTTTTAAATAGTTTCGGTAAATTTGTTCGTTTTGCAAATCCGAAATATTAAATCCCTTAAAGGATTTGTATGTTAAGGCGTTCGTTTGCTGTTGCTTTTGCATTCCCGGCTGTGTGGGATGGCAAAACAGCATGCTTCAGCGATCTTGTTTGTCAAGATTGAAAGTTTTAAATTAAAAATACGCTCTTTTGTTGTTGATCATATATTCATCTTGAAAATGATATTGGTTACTTCACAACGGCAGATCCAACAGTCACATGTATGCAGTTTTGTTTTAACTAGCAACAGTAAAAGAGGAATTTGTGTATTTGTTTCAGCTGAGTAAGTCAACTTACTTAGAAGACAGTTTGCCCACATCTAAATCTTTCCGCAAACATGGTTATGTCCTTATATTTGAGAGCTGAAAATAAGATCATTGGGTGACAAATATTGGTTGTTTGATCACGATTGAACTAACTACTTTAAGTTAAACTGCCCTTTTTCATTTGCCGAGAAAACATGCAAGCTCAAAAATTCAAGAAAATCTTTAGGTACTTGAATTAATTGTTCAGTTATTAGAGTTAATTGAGCTGCAGCGTAATGTATGACTGCAATTCCTGTGGAATTACAAATTAAATTCCTTCAATCCCAAGCATTTTGGACACCCTTAGACCTCTTCAACTATGTAAAATTATACTATATATGTTCTTAGAAAATCGCCAGATTCATGTTTTAAGACTTGTTTTAAGAATTGAAAAAAGGTTACAACAAGAAAAATACTAAGATGTAGAAATTCTTAAGAATCCATAAATTGGAACACTAAAAAACAATTATGCCATTTTAATTGACTTCAAAGTTTGAAACAAAGTTTTGTCATATAATAGTTGTAGTTGGAAATAGTGCATTTTAACTGTTTTTGAACACAACACCAGTGTTCTAGCCAGCTAAAAGAAATGACAGGATTCCTGTCGCAGAACATAACCACAGTTGTATGACAACAAGCACTGAAATTTGACTCAAAATTTCATTGTTTTGAGTGATCATTTTAAATCCTCAAGAACATGGAAAAATATTGTGCATTTAAATTATTTAACTTTTTATGATAAAAAGGCTGAGGCTCTTAAAATAACAGAGTGCTTCCAAGATAAAATGAAAGGGAGCCAGGAAAACCGACAGGTTGCTGTGCCCTTTTGTTTTTGCCTAGCTAGAACAATGAACACTGCATATGATAATTTGCAGGGCAGACCGAATACATATTGAAAAACTGTAACCAAGGTATTGAGAATGCTTTGGCCCAAGGCTATCAGCCTAAAGGGCAGCTTTGTCAAGACCATGATGTTTTTCACCATACAGACCTTCCAGCTAGCAAACCATACTTATTTATTTACTTGTAGCTACAAGTTCTAAATATCTAGTAGGCAGCATTTTATTTGTGGTAGCATTAGCCACCAATTGGTAATATAAGTTTGAGCCTTGTTTTTTGCTGAATATTTTGTAAAATTTTCACACTTAAATATATTAATATAAGTTTGATAAGTTTACATTTAAATAGATTAATTATTGCATGTTGTAACAATAAATATGATTATACAAATGGAAGAAATTAATGTCTTTAATATTTGCAAATTATATTCTGCTTTTATACTGAACATTGTTTCTCTCTAAAGTGATAAGAATATAGGAGTGTGATTATCTGGGGGCTTGTTATATATAAACATGCAGGCTTTCAAGTGATACTACTTTTCCTACTATTTCCTACTTTTTTGACCCTTCATCAGTATTCCTACTTTTGTCTTGAAATTCCTACTATTTCCTTAGTACTTTTTCCTACATTTTATATGCCGCAATTTCAACAAATTGTGCAAGGTTGTATCATGCAGGAATAGGGAGTAAGCCTTGCAGGTGTTCAGGGTTAAAGCCTGGACCCCATGTTGCAAGGAAGATTTCTTGACGAACAAATGTTCATCTGGCATTTCCAGTCCAGATGGCTCACACTCTACCAGCAGTGAAACAAGTCACAGGCAGACTAGAAGCAGTTTATCAGCACTTCTTCAAAGATCTGTACCAAAGGCTGCATTCATATTCTCCTAATTTTCCCCTCAAAATCCTTCTTTTGTCCTACTTTTGAAAGAATTTTGGTCCTAATTTTCTCCTACTTTCTCACCTGGGTGTGCTTGAAAGCCTGAAACATGGTATAATTATTATAATTACAATTATTAAATTAGGATTTAAAATCCTTGTTGTAGCCCTAATAGAGTTTGTTCTTGTGTAGGTTCGCTGGATGATGTACTGGGTTGTTTATGCACTGTTTATATCAGCCGAGATGTTTGCAGATATGCTGTTAGGATTCTGGTGAGGACTCCTTGATTATTTCTCTCACAGTATAATACTGTTGCATATATATACATCCTTATCTTAATTGTATATATATAACTTTAAGTATTAATATTTATGTTGGGATGTCTTGCAGTCTTGTCATACTGCTTGGACCTGGTTACCAGTGCTCAATTTTTTGGGAACCCTGGTACCAGTGCTCAAACTTCTGGGAACCTGGGTACTACTTGGTGGTGCCTGGCTACCTCAAGGAGAATTTGCAATAGTAGCAGTCTTGGAAAAGTGTGCAGGTCGTGCTTGTGTGCATGGTTGTGCATTTTCAGTGCCTTGCAAATGGTGCTTTGATGGTATCCCTTATCTTGTCTTTGTGTTCCTGGCTCGAAAACAGATAGACCTAGCAATTCCAGCTTTTAGCAACAATTTTCCTTTCGAAGCCATTCTTTCTGGAGCAGTTCTTGCACTTACTTGTATCACAGTTCTGTTTTCATCGTGGCAGCATTATTGTTTTCCCCCCAAACATTCACAAGCTTTCCCAACTTCTGCAACATTTGTTGGACACACTTTGATTGCATTCTTTTCTGAAGTACTCAATAATCCTAGTGATTATATATACATCAATTGAAAATATAAGACCTTGTGAATGTTCAGTAGGCACTTCAAAAACCTAGTTATTTATTTTTTATTTTTTGAACATTATTATTTACTTAGTTACTTGTTCTTAATCTCAGGTTTCCATTTTATTACGAGCTCAAGATAATTTTTCTTATCTGGCTTCTTTCACCAACCACAAAGGTAGGAAGCTTGTTGTGTTGGAGGCATGGCTTACTAAATATATGTGATGTATGATGCTAAATAAGTACAACTTTAGGGATAGTGTCCTTTAAGTCTTTACCAATGATGTTCATCATCTCCTTTTACATTAGCGTCAATATTTCTATATCCATCATCAATCAATTTTCAGACCAACTGCAATGTCACTGTTAACATCACCATCACTATTGTCAATACTTTGTCTAATACTCAAACGCTATTATCATCCAAACATTTTCTGTTTTCATGAAAGTCATCATTGTCATTTCTGCAATCATTGTCTCAGTCATTGTTAACATCACCTGGCCAAAATCATAGTCACTATTTTCAGTATCAAAGTCACTATTGTCATCGTCATAACCACTATAACTTTCGTCATCCTAGTACCTGTTGTTATCTTTATAGTCGCTGTTGTCATCATTATAGTCAAGTTGTCATTGGCATAGTCATGTTTTTCATCAATATAGTCACTGTTGTCATCAATATAGTCACTGTTGTCATCATCAGTCACTATTGTCATCATCATAGTCGCTTTTGTCATCAAAGTCACTGTTGTCATCATCATTGTCACATTTATCATCAATTTAGTCACTGTTGTCTTCAATATAGTCAGTGTTGTCATCATTATAGTCACTATTGTCATTATCTTAGTCACTGTTTTCATCATCATAGTCACTGTTGTCATCATCATAGTCGCCTTTGTCATCAAAGTCATTGTTGTCATCATCATTGTCACGTTTTTCATCAATATAGTCACTGTTGTCATCAATATAGTCACTGTTGTTATCATCACTCACTGTTGTCATCATCATAATCACTGTTGTCATCATCATAATCACTATTGTCATCATCAGTCGCTTTTGTCATCAAAGTCCATGATGTTATCATCAAAGTTACTATTTTTATTATCATAATTACTGATGTCATCAGCGTAGTCTGATATGATACATATGCACGCTTGGGGTATTGAACAAAAATCACTTCTGACAAATTTTCCTTTCCTTTTTTACATACAGGGTTCCAGCTTCTTGTACAGAAAGTTTGTTCATCCGTGGCTTGTCAAACATGAAAAGGTCAGTTGAAATAGATTTTGTAGTATTGACTTAACTTGTTACATTCTTATGGAAATGTGTAGTTTGTCCCATTTACAATTAGCCAAAGGAAATTGATTTAAAGTGAAAATATATTTTAGCCTTTAGGAAGACCATGCAGACCTGATTGGTTGTCAAAAAGTGCAGATACTCTTGAAAAAGTTATTGATAGAAAGTTTGATTCACACATTACTGCAGTTGCTCTTTTTCTACAGAGCAGTTTTTAGTTGTTTATTTGTCACTATGGACTTAATCTTATAAATGTCAATAACACAGGACATTGACAGCTACATTGAACAGGCCAAAGAGAGCGGCTATGACACTTTTCTCCGTGTGAGTCGGAACAGCATTGCTGTTGCTACTGAAACCATGATAAAGACAGCTGTTACAGTAAGTTTTGATTGATGATAAATTATTTAATTATTGAATGATTTTGTGTGTAATTCAGCCTTAAGTAGTGACAATCATTTTGATAACAAACCTTAATTTTTTCAGCCCTTGCCACTTTTTTAACATCTAACTTCTCCTTACATAGTTTAAACAAACTAAGTCACTTGGTAATAGGAAAATAGTAAAAGGTCAAACAAAACGAAAGTTGAAGATAAAAAGCAAAATTAGGGCTAATACAGTAAGTAAAACAACTTTTTATTTTCTTTTATGGTTTTTAGCAAGAATTCATGAATAATTTCAAAAGAATTTTCAAACCAAAGCATTACATAGGCCATTTTAGCACACTGAAAACTTTTGTATATTTTGATTTGCATAGCAACCCCAATTAGTCATATATGTCATTTTTGCTTCAATCAGTCCTTCAAAAATAAAAACCTAAGTTGTCATTTGCAGAGTCAGACGGTTATTGCTGAGAAGCTGCGTCAGTATGGTACAGAAGGCACCGACGGTCCTCCTGCTGATAGGCTTCATAAATCTAAATCGTGGTCTAGTGGTATGAATGTTGTGGACAATGATTTTGAAACAATCCATGAAACTGAGGAAGAAAGAAAAGAAGCAAACTCTGATGAACCAACTGACTCAAATGCAGAGAGGTAACAGAACAGCTTTTCAATACCAGCCACATTAAGACCACCTACAAATTAAAGTTATTTTTGTCAGGGCTCAATTTTTTTTTCTATCACTAAGAATGTTTTTGTTTTACATATTTACACATAGTTCTTAGAAAAGGTATTCTTCAATGGTTTTCTCTTTTTGATGTTTCTTTGTAACTCAAATGTTATAATGTAAATGTTGATAATAATAATAAAGATAATTTAATAAATTAATAATATTAATTCAGATCTTCTGAAACTTCCACATTGAAACCTGACAGCTCTGAAATTTAATTTTGTAAACAGATTAAAAGTCATCGTTGGTGCTCAAAAGGTTAAACTTGGTTTGTTAGAAAGGTTTTTGAAAGAGAAGAAAAATGTTTTTTGTTTCATTGAATGATTCTTTTGGTTGCTGAGATAGTTATTTAGATTCCTTAGATATTCAAACTAGGATCATTTGTCTAGGATCATTAATTATTTTGTCTTGTATTTAATAATCAGAAATAATTATTGTTTAATTGTAGTCCTTCCACTTGAGGGTTCCACAATTATACATAACTTACATATTGTCAAAACCTTTAAGTTAGTATCTCAGCAACCATAATAGTAAGTTTAAAGAAATGTACTTTCATTCTTCTTTTTCTTCATAAACCTTTCTTACAACTGTAACAAGCCAAATTTAATGATTCTGATGTACATACTTTAAGTAGCATGATAAAGTTATTCCTTTCAAGTGGCAACTGAAAGATCTTTTGTTTTCAAAGTGATAAAGAAACTTTACCAATAAAGTTACTAATGCCAAAAGAATTGCATCCATAGTGTCAAGTTGCAAGGAGAGCTAGAAGACCATGGTGAGAAGGCGTCAGAAGCTGGTGGATCCAGAAAGGCTCCTGCATCTTACAGTTCAGCAACACTGCCAAGATCATTTGGTGTAAGGGGAATTTGAACTGTTACTGTAACTGAGTTGTTGTGCCGGCAGTTTTTAAAATAAAATTAAGAATACTGTTGTTTTGTTTATTTTTATTATTTTCAATGTAACTGTTAGTTTTGTTTTTATTATCATTTTCATTAACATTATCATATATTTAATTATTATTTGTTTCATTATTATTGTTATAAATATTTTGTTATCATTTTTTGTTGTTATTATTATTGTAAGTGTTAATTAATATACTGTTTAACATGATACAACTTCTTTGAAAATGGTTTGCAAAGTAAACAAATTTGTGTTTGTGTTTTCAATTTTTTACCATAGTTGTGTTGAGGGCAGTTTGGAAAAAATTGAAAACACAAGACAGTGAAATAATTTATCCTGAATTTTATGAGGAACAAAAATGCTTGAAACTCATTTTTTAGCACAAATGACTGGGCTATTGATTAAGAAAAAGTACTAGCTCATAAGCAAAACCTACTTGCCGATATATTTTCTTATAAGAATATATTCACAGTGTTGAGAATAAACAAAAGTTGCATTTTGTTAATTAATTAAAAACAGATGCAATTTCAAGATAGACTACAAGCAGAGCTCACTCTACTCAGTGGCAACAAAGAATGTTAGTTTTGTTTATGAATTTAATAGACTAATGGCAGTAGCCTTTCATGTAAATTGTTCGCCTAGGATGCCACTAGCTAGTCTAGTGGCCTGCAGTAGGTTCATTTTTTATAGCCCAGCACCAAAGTAGACTATTGCTAGTTTCCAGCCCTGAACAAAGTGCTTACATCTATAGGTAACATTTAACATATTAAAGTTTTTTTTTAAATTTTCAGAAAATCTTCTGAGATCTCAGAAATCTTCACTAATTTTTGAAAATTTTTGAAATTGTGTAAAGAACATTTCTAACACGTTTTAAAAATTTTCAGGTAATCTTAGAAAACTTTGTAAATATATCAGCTCCTAATCAGCACCGAGTCAAATTAAGAAAAAATGCCTCAGTTTTTGTCCAATCAAATCAAAGTAACTTGGCCACCATGTTGTAAAAGCTGTTAGAAGTATTTTTGTAGATTTATTGAGTTTTAGACTTCTGCTCCTAAGAAAACATGCAAAGTTTTGATTGAGGCTAATTATTAATGAAAAAGGTTGCAAGTTCAGTTTTATTATCTAGAACAGATAATTAAGGAGATAAGTAATTAAATGGTTTTGTATTCTAAGTTTGTCTAATGGTGTCTTAATTCACTGATAACAAGTTATTTTGTTGGTTTAATAGAGACACAAGTCCCAATCAACAAGAAATCTCTACACACCAGGATATGATGTAAGATTAATTTATCATTTTCAGTTTTTATTGTGATGAAGAATTAAGGTGAATACTAAACTATTTTAAAAGTAACAAACTAGGGAACTCTGTGTCTGTGGTCTACATAATCAGAATTACGTGTGTGAAAATCTTACTTAATATTAATTTGTCAAATAACTTTAAAATTTGTGGATCTGATTGGTAAAGCAACCTTTTCACCAAATAAATATGAAAAAAATTGTCTGACCATCTTTTATTCAAGCTTTCTAGTTCCAGTGCACTTTTTCCTATGTTTTGGCCAAGTTTAAAGTAAATTCACTAATAATGGGAAAATGGCCATACTTTGTTGTAGAATCTGAAACTCTATTTAAAAGTTGCTGTTGTTAGCCAGAAAGTTGCCCCCCCATCCCCCATTCCACCACTAATAGGTAACAGTCGAAATATTGCATTCATTTACTTTTGACCAAAATTGTAAATCATGGGACAATGAAATAAGTGTATCATTTTATTATTTGCCTTCCACCAAGAACAATCCCTCACTTTTTAGATATTGAGTACTTGTACTGCTACCAGGTTCCCTGAGGCTTTTATTAAGCCTCCTGCATTTGCATAGATAGTTTGGTAGTTTCTACACTTTTAAGTATGTTCATTTCGTTTCTTGCAGTCGTTTGGTTCTGGAATGTCTTCTTCAACATATTCAGCGTCCAGTTCTTATCTCTACCCAGGTTCATCGTACTCAGCAAATAGTTTTGAGGTGAGACACTTCAAATTTTGTTGTAAAGTTGCAAACAAAAAGGATCAAGAAACAAATAGTTATTTGTGTCTTACTTTTCCCCAAATGGTTTCAGGTAGTTTAAAAGGAATTCAGTTTAATGGGATTTATCATTAATTAAACAGGAAATGGCCATTTTTTAAAATTTTATCTAAAGTTACACTTTGCAATGTTACACAACAGTGGATGAAGATTTAAACTAACCTGCTTGTTGTGACTGCTTATCAGCAGCACAGTGGTTGCTCTTGTCAGACCACTGTATTGACGGTATTGTGTCCTCCAGCAAGACGCTTTACCTGACTTTGTTCCAGTCAACTCAGCTGTATGAATGATAACCTGTGATAGGTTTTTTTTTTCTTTTTTTTCCTTTCTTCAGGTTAGTGCCCTGTGAAGGGGTAAACTTGTCGGTCTCAAACTACAGAAACCAGGGAAAATTGCTAGCCTCCTAATTGGGTACCTGGCTTGAGAAAAGATTAACCTTGACTTTTTATGGTTTCATTTACGTTTTGAACTGGAAGTTAACAAGTTTCCAACCAAGCGCATTACTAATACAACAGACTAACTACTGGAATAACTTTTAAGTATATTGGCGTGTGTAAAATACAACGACTCAATGAATCATCTAAAAAGTAAATTACTTTAAGATACTGTAGTTTGTGTTGGAGTAAATTCAAGTTCACTTTACATAAGAGAAGTGCACATTATTTAACCTGGGTCAAAATTTTGTTTTCTTTGAATTTCTCATTGGAAGTTGGTGATTTCTTTTTTGTTCATTTCACTAAGTCATATTACTTTTAAACATTCATTTGGTAAACTTGCGCATTTTGTTTTTTGTGTACCAGAATCCCAGAGCTGGACCCAGGACTCGTCCTTATGAGGTGCATGCTTGTCTAATCTTGCAACATAATAACACAACTTCAGAAGTTTTGTTTGATTAATTTTTGAGTAAGCCCCATCCCCCTCTCTAATACCCCCCCCCCCAATCGAAACATAAAGGTGAAGGAACAAATAGCATAGGAAGTTTTTGCGTCAAAAATGCATTTTTTTCAGTTCTCATTATTCCCATCCTCGAACTTCATGTATTTCAGTTTTTCGTTTCCTCTTCAAGTTCAAGTGCTTGTACAATTTTTCAGTTTCTTAACTTAATAGTGCTAGTTATAATGCAAGAGGAACACTGAGTTACTAGTTCCTATTAAAGTTGTTTAGTATTTAAAGACCTCATGTTGTGTATCCTATGGCTATTGATATTTTTCAAATAAGTCCCCCTCTCTCTCTTTCTAACAAGCTCCCCACTCTTGTAATCTCCCCTCTCTATCAAGGGCCCCCCCCCCTCTCTCTCTCTCTAATAAACCTCCAGTCTGGAAAGTCTTAAAGTAAGTCCCCAAGGCTTATTGCGTTGGCTTGTGAAAAGTAAAACGTTTTAAAGCCGGAATTCACTGAAGTAACGACTGACAAACTACGTTTTGTGCTGTTAATTAAGCCGGGTGCAACAACCAGAAGCCGTTCAAGAAGAAAGATTGTCTGAGAATCATCGGAGGAAGAATTTGGATCGCACCACCATCAACAAGCTGCAATTGATCAAAGAAATGGACGCCACAAGGCTTGACTTTCCACCGTACTATTATTTTAAGGCCAAATGCAAAGAGTGAACTACGAGTTTGACTGAACTCTGGCCAAGTAGTGTTATTCTTTTATGCACCTTTTGGGGAAATAGCGCTATTTACTCGGAACTGATGGTTAAGTTAAGGGAGTAAAATTCTTTGAGTACAAGTAACATCGTTTTAATACTTGTGGTCACTGGTCACAAGTGGAAAAAAGTTAGCATCTCAGAACATAAGGTAAAGTTTAAAAGATATATCTTTAGACGAAGTTTTGCTTTACTTACAAAGACCGCTAAAACTTCAAACAATACAAACATTTTAACTACAAATTTCAAAGGAAAGTCAGCTAACGGGTCGTAAGAAACATGAGCATGAATATAAAACTCAGCACTGTGGGTTACAGCTAATCGGTCTTTGAACAACCGCGCCCTAATGGGTAACTGAGATTCGAAAGTTTTAGACGAAACTTCCCTTTTAATCTATCAGTAGGTCCTCGGTTGGTGTATCGAACTTCATTATAATAGCTGAAAATAAATTGGGAAATATTAACTGACTTGGTTGTTCAAATACTGGTTAGTTTTAACCTTGGATTGATCCAAAATTTAAGCAGTATTATCTTCTCTAAGGAACAATTTTTCAGTTCTTATAAAACACTGCTTAAAATTTTTGCACGGAAAAAACTTGTCATTTCCAAAATTACTGCTTCATTAATCTATGTATGATCGGAAACAACAAGAAAGTAGGTTAAAGATAACCCCGGCCTTTGAGCAACTGGGCCCCAGTCTTTTCAAACATTTTATCGGTACGGGTGGTTCTTTGGTTTTGATATTTATTTCAATTCGCTATCTAGGTTTTTCTTACGCGTTTAACTTGGCTCTTAGCAATATTTATTTCTGAGTATCGTTAAAGCATTGTCTAGAGCTCTTTTATACGTGATTCATGTTGTGAGTGATGTAGTAGTGTTAAGCGCTTTGTACTTTGAACAATCTGCATCTTTTGGTTGCTATGGCTTTTTTGCCAAATCGCCCTTTTTTATCTTGAACTTGGTTTTTAAAATTATTTTAGGTAAAAATCGCCGATCGCAATGCTTTGTGTGGTTTACTTGACTGGTACAACATCCAGAATATGGCTTTGTTGAGGAACATCTGTCAACGTTGCCTTGACTGTAACGAAAATTGGCAGAATTCCATCGTAAAAAGAAGTTTATTTCTTCCTTATTTTTTCCTTCTTCTGCATGCTTTTTAAATTAATGTTTGTTTTCAGCAGAAAGTCCACTTTCCTGTAAATTTATTTTGGTTCATTCACTTTGTCAGCAAACAAATACGATGGAGAAAAGTGCGCTATAAATTGAACCATTTTTGACAAACGCTGAAATGTGTGTGGTCTTGAAATTTTAGATATTCCGAAATGGTGTTTAACAAATAGGCAATGAGAAAAAAGACCTTGCTTTCCTTGCTCATTTTTGTCGATTTGCATACAAGTTTATATTTCATTTGAAATTCGTCAGAAAAATGATCTGCGTCTGACGCCGTTATTTAGTTTCCTTTGTGCTTGGAAAAGTTTTTTTGTCTCGATTTATCTAGCATTTTAAAGTGTGTGGGGATACAATTTATTCTTGAGTTTTCAAAGTTACTTAAAACTTTGATGTTATATTGCAAGTAAGAACCGTTGCAAGCGTCAAGGTTTAGTTTAGACTAATTATGACTCGTAGAAGAAAAACTATAGAAGATGGCCTGTAAAGAACGCCTATCGTCAAAATAAAATGTTTTGGATGTTGTTTACAAGTACGTTGATATATTTATGGTTTCCACCAACTGGGTTTTGGTTCTGGATCGAAAAAGAAAATTTTGGAGATACACCATTACATACACTAAATGACTGAAAATATGTACAGTTGCTTGGATTCCAACATTTTTTGGAGACCAATCTCGTTTCCAGGACTTTTGAGAACGGAAAATGGGGTTACAGTTTGCCAAAAAAGACCCTAGGGACAAGATTGAGTGGCCTGTTTCGTTAGGTTGACCCATTTACGCTTCCCTAGTTATCAATTGAGGCAGAACTTACGCCAAGCCAGCGGCCGATATGCATGGACAGGTTGACTCCAAGTCAGATAGCAATAGATACTGGCCCACATAACAGATACAGCAGGTAGCAATAGAAGCCAGCAGGTAGCAACAGATACAGGCCCGTAACATTAGAAACAGCAGATAGCAATAGATACAGGTCCGTAACATCAGATACAGCAGATAGCAATAGATACAGGTCCGTAACAGATACAGCAGATAGCAATAGATACGGGCCCGTAACATCAGATACAGCAGGTAGCAATAGATACAGGCCCGTAACATCAGATACAGCAGATAGCAATAGATACAGGTCCGTAACATCAGATACAGCAGGTAGCTATAGATACAGGTCCGTAACATCAGGTAGCAATAGCTACAGGTCCGTAACATTAGATACAGCAGATAGCAATAGATACAGGTCCGTAACATCAGATACAGCAGGTAGCTATAGATACAGGTCCGTAACGTCAGATACAGCAGGTAGCAATAGATACAGGTCCGTAACATCAGATACAGCAGGTAGCAATAGGTACAAGTCAGCAGATAGCAATAGATACAGGTCCGAAACATCAGATACAGCAGATAGCAATAGATACAGGTCCGTAACATCAGATACAGCAGGTAGCTATAGATACAGGTCCGTAACATCAGATACATCAGGTAGCAATAGATACAGGTCCGTAACATTAGATACAGCAGATAGCAATAGATACAGGTCCGTAACATCAGATACAGCAGGTAGCAATAGATACAGGTCCGTAACATCAGATACAGCAGGTAGCAATAGGTACAAGCCAGCAGATAGCAATAGATACAGGTCCGAAACATCAGATACAGCAGGTACCAATAGATACAGGTCCGTAACATCTGATACAGCAGGTACCAATAGATACAGGTCCGTAACATCTGATACAGCAGGTAGCAATAGTAACAGGCTCGTAACAGATTCAACATCTGTAGCCTTTACCACAGGAGACCAGTCAGATTTTTGGAGAATTGACGAAGAGAATTGACGAAAACCGCCGCCTAGTTAGCCTAGTTGGTAAGGTGCTAATATATCGTGCGGGAGGCCCGGGTTCGATTCCCGGTGCCGACCTTCACTCAGGGTCTTAAAATAACTGAGGATAAGGTGCTGTCTTTGCTCCAACATCTGCGTTTAGACCTTTGCGTCTTCTCGGATAAGGACGTTAAACCGTAAGCCCACGGAGTCCAGTAATTAGGTTGTTAAACCTGTTGGGTTCTCCGACTACCCAAGAGCAGTGAAGCTAAATAAAAAGTGGATTTTTCTGTGCTCCCTGTAATCCCTGAAACTGCACTTCATGCGAATGGGTTTAAATTTCTTCGCCGGAGGAAGGACAACGCCCCCATGATCAGTTTTGATTAAGGCTTGATCTCGGAACGGCTGATCGTAGAATTCTGTCAAGCAATTATCCAAAATTGAATTTCCGCGAGTGGGAAAATTAACAAGTGTAATGGGACCAGATAGTGTAGAGAGTTGATCCAAGTTGAGCTTGTTGACGTTACAAATCGAGAAACGTATCGCAATGTCCAACAACAGCGTCGGTGAGGTTGCTCTCTTCATAATTGAACTTTGGTGGGTGGCACAGACCAATAACAAGCATCCGATGACCTGAGGCGCCATACATCCAATACCTTCAAATTGTTCCTCACATAAAGTGCAACCCCTCCTTTCTTTCGTTTGTCAGTTCCAGCCCAGTCCCTGTCTCTTCTGAAAATATTGTAGCCCTCGATAGAAACTACCGAGTCTGGTATTAAACTAGAGAGATGTGTCTCGGAAATAACACTAACATCAATATCCAGTGTTCTAACGTCTGCCGCTAGGACCACTGGAGCCCTGACATTATTTTTGATCTTACTAAGGCCACGTGTGTTCAGAAAAAGGCATTTAGGAACCGTGAACAAGTTCTTAGTAGATCAAGTAAGACACTTGTTAGTGATTTTTACGTGGGTGAGGTTGTTCCAATTGATTTCCGCATTTCGACAGTCCTTGGGGTGTTTTGCATTATGTTCTGAAACAATGCAAGAGCCTTTGCGATCGTGCAGAACAATGACAGACGCCGTTGTAGGTGGCGCTGGGGTAATGAAGCCTGAGATGTAAAATTAACGCCCGCACTCCGGCAGTTCTTCGGGTGTTTCCCACTATATTCTAAAACAGTGCGAGAGCCTTTGTGATCTAAAACAATTGGTTGAAATTTCTGAAAAAAACTAACTTTCCAGCTCTATGACCTTTTTCCCGCAGGATTATATTCGCCTTAAGAACCTCTAGTACTGAAGCGGAAATGCTTCTTGTGTTAACTGTTCTTAGATCCAATAGTTTACTCCGAGAATAATAAATTCTTGACTCGCATCGCTCGAGTTCTGAATTATGCAGATTCGTTGTTTGTTCTAAAATGGCGCGATCTGCCAAATTCGAATACCATGTTGAAATAGGGCCAGCGTTTTTTGGTATATCTTTATACACAATAATGTCCAAAGGAGGGCCATTTCTGGGATTGCTAGGCTAATTAAGCAATGCTTCGTATATTTACATAGAGCTCTTCTTGTGCGATGAAATCCAGTTCTTGCTGCGACTCTCACAATATTCATATATAGGCCATTAGGCGTTACCAAGTTCGACAGTATGCACCGTTAAATTCTTGTAGGGCTCATTTTCAAATTTGTGGATGTAACAAATACAAACACGATCAGTGTAGAAACTATTTTGTGCCTTTGAAAGACTGTAAAACGATGAAAAACATGACACCGGCTCGGCCCAGTCTCTGATGTCAATACAGTGAGAGCATCAGCTAATGGATGTTTATTTGTTCTCCGTGCTCTACACCAGGGGCCGGTTGTTCAAAAGCCGATTAACTTTAACCCAGGATTAACTCTTAACAAAACCTATTGGTTGTCATGGTAGTTAACCCTGGATTAGGCTAATCGTCTTTTGAACAACTCAGCCCAGGAAGTTTACAAGCAGCCGGATATAGACTCTCTTTTTGCAGCTATTGTTTTCCCTTGCGATATAAATCATCATTCTTAAACAGGCTCCATTCCAAATACAAATTTGCTATATAATGTTTATTATAAATTTTAAATTTAGATATTAAGGATTTAAATTTATATATTTGTATTAATAGTGAATTAGCATAATTGTAATTTTTTTTAGTCCTTAGCATGTTCTTTGCAAGGTGTCAATAAAGACTTTATTATTATTACAGTAGGTAGCAAAAAACCATAACAGCATTAGTGTTGAGGAAGAAAAAGCGGACAGGTATCAGGATCTAGCATTCGAAATTAAGAGAATTAACAGAGCATCCAAAGTGACAGTAACACCAACAGTGATTGGTACACTTTGGATAGTCTCAAGGAACGCCAAATCCTGGCATGGAAAGCTAGACATTCCAGACATCGTTGGAATATCATTGAACTTTACACTAACAACGTCGACGATAATGGAGCTTTGAGTGAAGGTGTTGCGTCCGACAGATGTCCTGTGGACCAGCAGCGCAGGCCCGGTCGTCATCCAGCTAATGCTGAACAAAGACAGAAGAGAGTAGGATGGCCGAAGGAGGGCAACAGACGGTTGACTGAATGTTACTTTAGGAGTGAACCAGAGAGACAAGGATAAAGGAACGGAATGTACGACCTGTGGAAAGAGCGAAACAAAGACGAAAAGCTAGATAAAGTAAATGATTAGAGACTGGCTTATCAAGTACGCCAGAATAAGACCTAGAAGCGACTAGAGAATGTGGAGCAAGAGGAAATAGCTCTTATAGTAAGAAATGAACACCACGAGACTAACCACAACGTGACAGATGCATCAAACAGAGAAAAAACACCCGATACCCAGGAAGAACAAAGGGACCCAAACAACATTCCAGCAGAAGAGGATAACACTGTACCCCCTGATCCAGAACTGCAGGAAGATACCAGCCCAGAGATCCTTGCTCTCCGAGACAGGATACTAGAAGCGATGCTTCTGGAAGAAAGAACAAGATCACCATCATTGAGATTATGTGATAGAAAACAGCTGAAAGCAGAGGTTGAAAAAGTCAACGAAGCCGCCAAGAGGATTGAAACTCAAAACATCACAGAACTGAATTCTTTAATTAACACAGCTGCATACGTCACCACAGAAAGAATGGGAATGTTAAAAAAGAGGAAAGAAAGAAAAACCGAAGAACCATTCTGGAGGAGGAGGATCAAAAAGAGTATAGAAATATGATGAAAAGATCTCGACAAGATCGAGGAAATCCGAAAAGGGAACACAAGATTGAAACAAAAAGAAAGAGAACGATTAAACAGAAAATACCGCCTGGACGAGAAGGGCACTTTGCATGTCTCAGTCATGCTGAAGCAGAAGATCACGGCAGGTGGCATCAAGAGATATGATGAGAGACACCAACAGTTCAAAACAAATCAACAGTTTCGAACTAACCAGAAACTTTTCTATGAAAATCTGAATGGAAAGAAAAGAGAAGGGGCAGAACAGCCTGACCCAAGTGAAGGAACAACTTTTTTGAGGAAGATATGCTCGGAAGAGGTCAGTCACAATGAGCGGGCTTCTTGGCTAGATGAAGTTGAACAGGAGTTCAGTACAATAAATAAAGGTGCAAGAATTCATCAACATTACTGAAGAGGATATTAGAATTGGAGTGAATAAGATGGCAAACTGGAAGGCAGCTGGCCCTGTTCTAGTCCAGGGCTCCTGGTTTAAAAAGCTGCCAGGACTACACTCTAGATTGCATCTGCACTACAAGAGTGTGAGAACCAAGGAAATGTGCCAGAGTGGATGGTTAGAGGAAGGACAGTGCTCATTCAGAAAGATCCAGCGAAGGGCATCCAAGCTAACAACTACCGCCCTATCGCTTGTCTACCGATTACGTGGAAGCTACTGAGTGGAATCATCGGAAAGAAGCTGTACTAACACTTGGAGAGGAATGGACTGCTAGCAGATGAGCAGAAAGGTTGCCGGAAAGACCGAGAGGAACGAAAGATTCTGAATAAACTTTAACTGTCATTTTTAAGTATCTATAAGTTTGTGAATTAAGAAAACTAATAAAACGAGTGTTTCATTCGTGCTTGTAGGTTATGAAATGATTTATAGTCAACTACGCGCCACGCGATTCTTGGAATAATTGCTAAATCAACGCCTACTCCAAATAGGCACAGCTATTCCATTAAACTATGTCCTGAAAATGCTAAAATTTACGTCTATGGTTTAAGCATGCAGTCGTACCTTTACTAGTCACTAACTTCCATATAAAGATTAATCTAAATACAAATTGTTATTGGGTAAACTTATATTCGAACTGTTTAAAGCAGTCTGCAGCATAATGGGTATTTTTGACGTCTCTCCCTTCTCATGATCAATTGGTGCCGATACGGTTCTGGCTCCGGTTCCTAGGAAAATATAACAAACAGAAAGTAAACAACGTTTTCCTAGGGCCTTCAATTAGACTTACGTACCTAGTTCCCAGGCTCTCTCGAATCATAGGGAGAGGACCTGAAACGATGTTGCAAGGCTTTGCTCATAGGGAGAATCTATGTTACATTCTCGAAAAACTTTCAACAGAAGCACATCTAAGTATGATAGTTGGAAACAAGGGTAGAACTTCAAGTTCAACATTCTCAGTCTTACCAAAACCCGTAACTCCACCTCTTCGCTCCATCTTCCATATGTGGGATAAAACACAACTCTTGCACGAAAGAAGAATTTTCCCAAGGCCGGCAACATATCTATTATAAAATCAGACATAAGATCGTCCTCCGTTTGCCAATGTTCTTTTCCCTCTTGTCTCCACTGTACTTCGAAGCTGTAACCATGAGCAAGCTCTTCACAAAAGTGCCTTAGGACGTAAACACATGATCTTCCTGGGATTAACCGGAGACAGAAAATTCCAGGCCGTTCCTGAATCGGAGATTGGTGATCAAGAAGCAAAAGATACGGAAGTCTTGTCGGCCCTAAAACAACAAAGGATTTACATGAAACTACTTTCTTGTCTAAGTTGATGAATTAATACGAAACAAAAACAAATAGTAATACCGTTATTAATACTAATACTAATTCTATTACAAATACGAATATATTAATACTAATACTTATGCTAGTACTAATGGTAAAATACTAATACTATTACAAATACTGATATACTAATACTAATAATAATACTAATACTAATATACTAACACTATTACTAATATACCAATATTAATACTAATACTAGTACTAATACTATTACTAGTACTAAAACTAATATTGATACTAATACTAATATTTATACTAATATTTAAGCTAATACACCAATACAAATACTGAAACTGACATTTATACTAATAAATACTAGTACTTATACCAGAACAATACTAATACTAATATACTGATACTAATAATAGTACTAGTACTGATACTAATACTTGTACTAATATACTAAACCTTTTGCTGTTCATTTACGCCAACAGTTGAAACTATACGGCGAATCGACATTCATTAGGACTTTCATAAACATCAACTTTCAGTAACGTTATTTGCGTTGTACCAACATTCAATAGCATCAACGGACGAACGACTGTACCTTTGAACAGTCAAAGGTAACAAATAAACTTTCAATCTCGTGAAAGAAAAATCATTAACACCAGTAGAAAATCAATTGCGTAGTACGGCAGTTAAAGCGTGTTAGAGACAAAGAATAGTGCAATTTGTAAGAGACGCACAATCAATTGCACCTTTAAACAATCGTTGGTGCGAAACAGTCAATCATTACCGTGGACCGACAAACGTTGGTATTTTTAGATTAAACAGTGAAAAAAAGTGAAATTTATCGAGTTAAATGTATTTAGAAAACTGAACAAAAAATACAAGAGCATGTACAAAATATTTTGAATTTTATGCTATTTTCATGGACATTATATTGTTAAAGCAGACATAAAGCCAAGAATATCAGTACGCATTCGCACTGGAAGGGATGATTTCAACAGATGGTTATTCAATGCATTCTATTGCTTGTGTTTAATTGTTTAATTAATGTTAGGGATTGTGGTAATTGTGCTAATGAATGTCCATTTTCAACGATAGATTGTCCATGTTGTGTTTGTCAGTTCGTGCTATTGACGTTACATTCCGTGCGCAGCAATGCCCAAAAATGCTATAGTTTGCACGGCGATACTATTGATTGTTCATGCATAAATTTAATGCGCTATTAAAAGTTTTCTCCACTCTAATGAGCTTTGGAATGGTGTTAATGAATGTACAGTGATTTTATTGAACCAACGCTCGACACAAATAAATGACTATTTTGCGTTAATGACTTGCAAAATGTGTATAGTATTTCTGACAGTTGAGTCTGCGAATTGGGCAGAAATATCTATTTTGCTGACACGGAGTAGGATGTAGGCCTTGGCGGATTGTGCTCCTAAAAGTGGCATATTATGCTACTAGCAGTGCTCGAAATTTTGCCAAATTATGCTCACAAAATGACGTAGATTCTCTGCATATAGGCGCGCAATTACGACACCAAATTATGATGTTTTTCAAATGAACTGTTGTTGTTGTAAATTTATTTGTGTTTAACGTTTTATGGCAGTCTGTCTCGGCCCTCAGCTGCCCAAATCAGCTGCTCGCATCTCTAAACCATTTTTAATATGCATTCAACGAATTAACGATCACATTTGTAGATAATGACTGAACCAAAAGAATATAGTACTCTCTTGATTTAAACTAACTCAAACTGGAAAACCAGAGTGCCAGGCCCAGACTCCCCCAAAAGGTTAACCGCGCACACAGAATTTGCCAAAAGAGGCCTAGTAACTAAGCATAAACAATTAAATAGACGATTGCCGGTGTTGCCGGATTGAACTGATCAACAGCAAGAAATGCCGCTGCACGGTACTTGCGAGAGGGAAGTAGGGTCGTGGAGAGACCACGATCGGAGGATCAAGTCACCTGTACAGTGTACATAGATGATGAAAGAATCACATTTTAAAACGAGAATTAAGACGTCTTCTAAAAACCCGGCAATCCATGACCGCAGTTTTAACATCTAAACGTTAAAATACATTGAACTGTAAAAGCAATTTTTGAGTTTTCTTTTTCCTTAGTTGATTGTTATTTCTACCCTAACGTTTGTCAGCTCACTTGATGTTTATGAAAGTGCTAATGAATGTCGATTCGCCGTATACTACGGTTCCAACTGTTGGCGTAATTGAATGTATATTTTGCGTACACCAACAGCAACAGGTGTAGTACTGATTTTTACTAATACCAAAATTAACATTTATACTAATATACTAATACTACTACTAATAATAAAAAAATACTAACACAACTTCTAATGCTACTACTAATGCTGATGCGACTTCTCAATCGGAAAAATGTATTTCTAAATAGAAAAATAAAGAACATAAAGAAATGTAACCTACTTTCGTCAGATTCAGTGTTTACTTCCCTAATGTCACTCCATTCTCCATATCCCCGCTGCGACCTTGCTCGCACACGAAACAGGTAAAACGCATTTTCTACCAGACCGTCGATTCTGGTATTAACAGAGATCACATCTTTACTGTTCCAAAAATCCTCTGCTACTAACCGCCATTCAACATTATACCTTGCACAACTATTGTCAGCTTCCACAATTTCAGTAGGTCTTGACCATTCAAGATACACGCAGTTCTTATTCATGAACAAGGACACCTTGAAGTGGGGGCTCGAGGGACACCTAGAAACTTTTAAAAACACAGCCTTGTATGTTTCTTGCATGAGGGTTTAGAGAAAAACGACTACAACCTACACAAGAAACTACGAATTTAGTATTACTGAGTAGTAAGATACGGACCATGCACGAACGGGTCGATCAGTTGGAAAAAGATTCCTTGAAAAACAAAATATGTACGAGATTCACAAATTAAAGTATTTCAATTCTAAGTGAAAGAAATTGCTGCAATGCTTTCAAGTAAATGCAGTGCAGCTCATTCTACTTTCAGGCGTGCACATCAATAGTTGTAATACTATAATAGGTAATAATAATAATGTTTTTAACTTAGATTGAAAACAGTTTGATAACTCGATGAACACGACACAAAGTTGGTTGCTAGAATTCTGTCAAATAAACCTACCTTGCTAGTTTGGAAATACAAAACAACCAGCAAACTGGGAACTATAACACTGCGGCGAAAAAAACATAGTCATGTGGAAACAAACCTTTGTAGTGTTAGGCAATTTTAATAGTGACTTCCGCTCATTTTTTACATAGCAGAATAAACTCTTTATTATATAGTTGCAAGCAGAAACAGTGTTGATTTTTACTAACAACCAATGAATCGCCTGCCTTGAGGTAAAATCCTTCGTTGTCGTGGGCTCAAAACTTCAGAAGTTTGCATGCGTCACAATACTATGATACATATTCGAACAATTCAGTTATCAATTCAGAATATATTTGTCGGCGTGGCCAGCGACAGGTTATCAGCTTTAGAATCGAAAAGCTGGAAAGGTCAAGAGTCAAGAGCCCGAGTTGGGAACAAAAAAAGTTATTTTTTCCTTGTAAACCTATAATTTTATGCATACATTCCCTCGATTGCCCAAGAGGGCACATTGTATACTTGTGTTGATTCCTCGATTAAAAGTTTACAGTCGAGTGAGTTCACCTCATTCCTAAGCCTCATTGACGGCTGACACCATTCATGAGGAAAAAATATTATTGCACTCTATCCTTACTTTCCAAGTAATTATTACATCATATTCTTACCAGTTAAAGTACGCGATGCTCTGCTTTCCCCATTGCTGTCAACTGCTTTTACTCGGAATTCATAAGTTTTGAAAGCATTCAAGTTTTCAATAGAAGTCTCCTTTTCGTCTACCTGGCAAACAACCTCAAACTCTTCAGCTGGAGCAACTCTTTGTTCAACTCTGAAACTTGTGATATCTGCACCAACTTCCGTTTCCCAACGTATCTTAACACTTCTTTCGTCGTAAAAAACAAGAGAGCAATTTTGCGGTGGAGCTGGAACTGAAATTAGCAAAGAATTTTGATTGGCTTAGATATGAAGGTCTTAGCTGTTAGTTCTTATTCAGAGCGCGCCCTTTGTGTAACGAGGGCCTAATCTCGTTCTAAGTACGAGATTAACGCGGGCCTTTTTAATTTTTTCCAGAGGCGTAAGTGCTGGTTATCCTATGAACTATGTATGACAATGTGACCACAGTCTTCTAAAAATTACTTTGATAAGTTGAAAAGAACGTTATGGATGTGGCTTCTAAAATGACTGTCTGGAGTGACCGGGTTTGCAATAAGAAAGAGGTGAGCGAAACCTTGAATAGAGCCATGCCGATAACAGTTAAAGAAGCAAGTATTTAAAGATTATTTCACAAGACGTCTGTTTCGAAGCGTTGCTGCGGCTTTTTTATCTCTACCAACCACAAATCTACATTTCATTCTTATAAAAAACGTTCGGTTGTTTAATAATCTTTGTTGAAAGATCTAATGTACCATATACTCACAACCGTTATTAACGGGATCACTGGAATTCTTCTCTTATTGTTCACTGTGGGTTATTTAACTCGTAAAGAACAGAGCCGTTAAACTTAGAGTTAAGCTCACTGCTTCAATTGCTATTAATTACTGTTGTTTCCAGTTGTGAAATTGTAAAAAATGGAATCTAGTGGAGCATATTCATACCTGCTAATATCCTCCATGTTGCCTGGTAACTCCTTTTCTCGCAGCCGTAGGCAAACCAGAGAAGATCTTGATAAACCTGACGAGCCTCCTTGTCTTGACAAATCCATTTCCAGAACCGAAAACGCATCCAAACTTCAACCAACAACAGAAAAAGGAGTAATCCATTTGCTATATATATACCTATAAAAGGAACTTTCCGGTTTGTAACAACACAGCTGAAATTGGAATCATTAAAATTGCACGAAATCTTGCCAGTGTTAAACAATTCGACGTGAACAACAGTTACAGTTACGAGAAGGAACATCCTTGCAAACGTTTGAATATTATACCAGAGGAAGAAGCCGGTTGGAGGGTGATGCGGATGGTCTAGAAGAGGCTGTTCTTCGATGTTACTTTGATAAAGTGAAGTAACTGTTTCTGAGAGATTTTTTGCTTGTGTTCTGTGGAAAATCCAGAAAATCATCCATGGTAACACATAAACGAAACATTGTAGAACAACAAACGCCCAGTATGGAAGTGAGTTCGATTCAGCGTTATCCTGGTAGTTTTGCCAGCAACGTGTTGTTACACTTGCATTCTGGAAAGAATTTGAAGAATTGCTGTTGTTATTCGCACCATCAATTCTTTCGTTAACAATTAAGCATTGCTATAGGAAACCATTTAAAAAGGTAAAGTGATGCGGTGTACAGGCGCAATTTGGCAGCTTCCTGAGACGGGTCCACGTACGCTGGTACTCAATTTACTGACCCTGGAATGATGAAAAGCTGAGAAGATTTAAGCGGGAAAGAAGGTCACCCAATATTCAACCCTCAACCACGCCTTGGATCAAACCGGGGACCTTAAGATTTAGAAGCAGATATCTTGCCAATCTGCCTGCACCAACTCCTCGATGTTCAATAGGACTGCAACCTTGTTCCAAGAGCCCACGTTCCTCATGGCAAGCGCCAAGAAATGGTTTCTTGGCATTGGCTATAAGGAACATGGGCTCTAGGAACGAAATTGTAGGACTGTTAACTGTGTTTTTTTTTTCTAGTAAGCTTTGCTATCAAGCCAAATACTCGGCCTAGCCCATTGTTTACAAAGTACTGGGTATAGGTAAAATGGGCTAAGATAGCACGTTTTTCTCAGCTACTTTAAAACTCTGGGTAATGGTCGAGCAATCGAACCCGGGCCTCGCGCACGACAGACTGCGCCTATCGACTGGACTAACCAGGCAGTGGTTATTTATCTCAATTTTTTGTCAAGTCAGAAACTCTCACATAAAGTCTTTCCTTGTTTGCCGACTTACCAGTGCTTGATCATCTTACCACTCACCGTAATGTCGCAAGTAAGATGTTTCCTTGTACCGGAATCATAGAAAGCTTTGGTCGAGTATCCAGTCCAACAGGTTGCGAAAATGATGACCAACACTTGAATAAGCTCAACATGAGAGAGCCATGTTGTTGGAACGAAAGTGAGGCATCCTTCTTTTACAGCATTAACCTCCATAGCACAAGGAAGGCTTCACTTACGGTTTATTTTAGCCTGAAGTTTAAAATAAGCTCTATATAAGCTTAGTTCTTAAATATTCGAATCTTAAGCCAATCTCATCGAGCCTTAAGATTTTTTGTTGAAGTTTGACAATATGTGAAAAATATGGAGACAACTGTATAGTAACATTATTAACAAAAAACAATAACACATAGGATAATAAGAATAATTCATTCATAGGGAAAATCTACCGAGCAGCAGACGTGCTCAGTTTCCAATCGATACAGTTCTCTAAATATAGATCTATACGAACACTTAAGTCTTTTAAGACTAAAAGACTTAAATATAAAGACAAAAAAAAAGAAAATCAAGTCATTAAGAGTGACTGTCTGAGAAAACCAGGCAGATGACGAAAAATGGGGGGTCGACCGATTCTCGTCATATTTTTGCTGTAAGATACCCTTACCCAACTGACATTCAAGGCAACATTCTTTTTTCAATTGCCTTAATTGGTTTTTGAATTTGACCACCCCCCTTGATTAACCCTATTACCCTCCCTGAATATGGCTATTAATCTCAGTTCTTCTATCGAGCTGCAAAAAAGGATGTTAGTAAATACCCTTATGGGGATGTGAAATGTTGCACGCGCAAAAACACTCCATCGGCTAGATTTTGCCAAACGATTGAAGGATCCCTTTTTCTGTTAACGGCGTAGATATATATGGATACAAACCTTGTTAGAATGCAAGTAATGAGGTTAAAAGTCCCATTGTTCTTAACGCCAGTAGCTGCTGTATTTAACACCAAAACCAAGTTTTAACTCAGCAGTCAGTGCTGCACATAAATATGTGCTAACTATATGGAGAGAGCCAGTAAGCCGAAATAACTGTCCACAGCGGCTAACAGGCGCTCAAACTTGTTTCAGCCATAGAGTCCAGCTGCATATTCCCAGTAGAGATTTCTCCTTCTGATCCGCGAGGCTTCAGCGCCATTTTACTGGTTCTCTCCACATGGGCAACACTGCTGATTTTTCATCACAAGCCTGATCCAACAAGCGCAACGTTTACAAAATTAGATTCCCAAATATAGGAGGAAATTCGAACCTGTTATCTTCATCTGCATGACCTTATCGCTCTCTAAAATTCATGACATGCAGAATGAATGTTAATGTGTTTTAACTCTCAAAAAACACTCATTCAAACATATTCAAAATTAAGGCTGTAAAATCAATATACAAACAAGTTACCAGAGACTTTGGGTACAAATATATGATATTGACTGAGTAAGATTAAGTTTAAGCAGTACATGCATGAGTACACTCGCCGAGTATGCATTGTTGATTGAATGAGACACGGTTCCCGATTCATGAATGAATGAAAAAGTTTCAGTCTTGAAAGATCGTTGCCTTTGTGTCATAGAAATGATTAGTCGACATTTCAATAACAGGCAGTATCTCCAGGCTGTATTTCCAGTATACTACGGTAGAAACTGTGATTATTTTTGTTAGAAATTACCATTTCCGGTTTTACTTGGTTTATATAAGCCCTGTTGCTTTTAAGTTAACTCAGTGTCTAAATTTTGCCACACGCACCTTCAATACCGCTCAGCAAACACGCAAAGCTTCGGCTTCTATCTTCAAGGCTCAAAACGTCTGATAGTGGACGAGTTCATTGTTTCTGTCCTAGCAGAATTGTGTGAGAGCGAGTCAATTCCTTGCATGGTGACGAAACGGCGCTTAATTATAAAGCCAGAGGAATCTGGTGTCGAGTGAATATGCAAATGCACTCAATTCTTTTTAATACGAACGAGCACCTCGCTATTACGAACAGTTTCCTATGTATCGCAAAAATTCTCAAACATTTTCTCTTAAAAAACCTCTATAATACGGAACCTCTCTAATACGGACAACGGACAAAAATCTTGGCCGAAAAGGACTAGGATTATCCCGATTTTGCTTGAAAATCTCAGATGTCATCAATATGCGGTCAAGAAAGGAAAAATCCCAATTTCGACTCGTATCATGATAATTTCGTCGAATTTTCACAAAACAAAACGAAATGCAGAAAACTTAACTCTGGTGTCCCAAAAAAACTGCAGAAATGTCAATTTTAAAATACTTTTCTTCCGTGGGCCCGTTAAGAGCGTGAGTATGCAGTACCTGTCATTTAGAGACTAGTTAAGTAGTCACGAAAAACTATATGCTATTTTCTAGGCATAGCGTCATTCATTATCATCTATAGTTTTGTGAGCCAGCAAAAAGTTTGTTACGAAAAGAAGCCTCAAAGATTTA
>JAOBAT010081753.1:0-19283 GCA_026413305.1 Hydrozoanthus tunicans
ATAATAATAATAACAATAATAATAATAATAATAACAATAATAATAATAATAACAACAACAACAACAATAATAATAATAATAATAACAATAATAATAATAATAATAATAACTGAACTGAACTTGTTCTTTGCTTCTTCTCAATTTACTCAGGTTTAAACCTCGCAAAACAACGGTTTCTTGTTACAGTAACAGTTTTTAGTTTGGGCCACTCAAAATCAAAATCTTGGTTTAAAAATTTTTTTTTTAAAAAACGTTTTCCGAGACACTCTCCTTCCTCATTTATGAAAATTTTTTTTTGCATAACTGAGGAGGAAAAGTGTTTCCAAAAACGTTTTTTAAAAAAAATTTGCTTTTTTTAAACCAAGATTTTAGGCTTGAATGGCACAAAATTAAAAATTATTGATATATTTTACGGTCTATAACAAAATTTTAGAACTTGTAGATTCATTAGTGTTTGTGCGCAATCAGGCAGACGTTTGACAGCTCAATTTTTTAGGCTTTAGGGTGCAGCTTCCTGCTGCTCCATGGGGTTCGAATGGATTCGGAATTACACTTGGTGTGCCATGTTCTCTCTTTTTATTATTAAAATAACAAGTTAAGTTTACAATAATTAAGCGGTTCATGCACTCGAAAAAGTCCACTAAAAAACTAACTGGTTTCTTCGTTCTGTCAGTGTTGTTAACGGTCACTGCACAACAAAAAACTTGGCCAACACAAGTCAAGCCCAACAAACTTAAATTTCTATAAACAACTACAAACTTATCACTCCAGTATTAAACTCAACATGTCAAAAAGCACTGAAAAAGTTTCTTAACTATTTTCTTGGAAACTATGGGAGTTAAAAAAAAACAATAAAAAACTTTATATTATAAACTAACAAATTAAATTTCAAAGCAAACATGTTTTCCTTGGTGGTATAGATGGGGAGAGGGAGGGGGGGGGGGTACGGGAAGCGAGATATTGAACAGCGGGGAGAGGGTATCAAAGGGTGAGAGGCAGGATATTTAGCAATATTGGGATACGGGAGAAAAATCAGCAAGGGCGGGAGGCGGGAATTATAGGGCCATGAAGGTCTGGGAGGCAGGGTATAAGGGTATAGGAGGCAGGAGCTTGCTTGTCTTCCTCCCCACTACAGAAGCGCTTCGCATAAGCTTTACAAAACTCGAAAGTTAAACTATTCAGCCAAAACTAGAATGAGAGTAGTAACGAGCAAAAATGAGTGTCCGGAAAGTCTTTGTTGTCCTGCAGTTGTACCAAATTCCTTCAGCGTCAGCTTGACCCGCTCAAATGAACCGTTGTTTTGGTGGGGCTCGACACCAATGAGGTGGCAGATCAAAGGGTAGAGGTCAACGTTTTGGAACGGTTTGACTTTGTATCCCTTACGGAAAGCCGGCCCAACAGCAATGAATATCGGCCACATTTCCTTCACTTGATTGCTGTACCCGTGAGCTCCCTTGGTCCAGTTCATAGGAAGAGTTCTCTCTCTAGTTATCACCCAACCAAGGTCCGCCAACACAAAGATCGGAGGAATACGACGATTATTCCTCCAGTGAAAAACTTCGGGAATTTCATTCTTCTTGTACACAGTAATATTGGGATGCTTGTTCTTTGTTAGGTTTTTGTAGATTTCTTCTTCTTTTCCATCCTTTGGGATTATCTGTGCTATTGTTGTCTCGACTAAACCATGGTACGAGTCAGGGTCTAAATAATCGCTCAGATACACTTGTCTGTTGGAGGACGTCTCCACAAAACTGTGGTCTGACACGAAGATCACGTTTGTTTTATCGGCCAGTCCGGCGTCACGCAAGCTGTCCATGAAATACCCCACAATATCACTATCAAACTCTTCAACGCCCATCTTGTACTGGTTGGAGTTTGGACCAAAGTTATGACCTTGTAAGTCGGCGTCCCCAGCCTGTAAAGCTACAAACGTCGCGGGATTTGCCTTTGATTTCAACCAACTCATCACTTTATCTATCCGGGAGCGAAGCGGTATACTTGAGTTGGAAATACAGTTGTAGTTAATTGCCGACGGGGGCACCCAACCGTAAACGCGACTACAGTTGATATTACAAACAGGTTTTTCATAGAAAGTTGGTTTCTCTTGGTAGCTATTATAGCCTGGCCAAATATAGACTCCGCTGTGGCCTCCTTTTTTCTGAAGTGTCACCCAGACCGGCTCGGAGGCGTTCCAGAACTTGTAATCGTAGTTGGTACAGTCATATCCGATATGGAACTCTTGCTTGAAAAGCGGGTCCCAGAAGCTGTTTCCAACCATGCCATGAGACTCTGCGTACAAACCCGTCAACATTGAGTGATGGTTTGGCCACGTGACGGTAGGGAACACATTTTGGATATAATCTGCATGTACTCCATCTCGTTTCACGGTATCAAGATTTGGCGTGTTTGCAAATTTACCGCCAATATACTGCCATCCGACCCCGTCTAGAGACATAATGACCAGGTTTTGCTTCGTATCTTTTAAACCCCGCACACTCCAAGCAAAAGCAAGCGTAAGTAAAATGGGAAGGAAGCGGGTCATGCTGTGTGACTATTCTGCTTCCGTAGTAGGAAATGTTAACTCTCCTTTTCAGTCTGACCTTCAACGTTAATTTTGAGTAACCAGTACTTGAACTGATATGAATATTCAAATTTAACGTCCTAGCACTTTAACAAATGAATGAACAACTGGACAAAATTGACTTGTGATAATGTCGATGAAACCATAGTTGATTAAAGGGCATTTTTAAGAGCCATTGTTACATGACTTTGTTCTTATTTTTCTTGTGTTAGTTTACATGAACGTGCACAAAACGCGTCAAACACCATCAGCATTGACATGTAATTCTATTATGAATAAATGCGTTTATGCACAACATCGGAGTCTTTCATGTTGGAATATATTTGGTGTTTCGAACACAGTAAACACAAATATTTGTATTTTCAACTTGGAATTTCAGCGCACCAGTGAGTTTTTCAGAAAGTATCAAAATTGCATGAGCTCATCAACTGAACTAGAAAAGTAGAATTTCGATTCCTTTTGAGAATACAGATGAAAAAATCCTGAAGACAACATGCTGGAATTGACAAACGACACGCGCTTTTTGTCACGTGACAAATAGCTTATTTTTACAACCAATAATAATTTACAAACTGCTCAGTTGCCAATCATTAATGGATAGTTCGAAGCAAATTTTCAAACAGCAAAATTCTGAACCTCAGAGAGATGTTTGCAAGTTTTGATAAATTTGTTTTTTTGTTAAGTAGTATTTGCACTTTGTTAAGAAAAAAATGCACCGCTTTCAACGATCAGAATCGAGGAATTTTTATGTTTATTACTGAAGTGCATATGAAGAGAAAACATTTGTTAATTCAGTGGATAGACCTTGCTAAATGAGGAATAGCGGTGAAAAAACTTTGCCAAAATTTTTCCTGGTTCTCGAGATATCAACATTTAAAATTTGCATCTGATGACGTCACGAGTGTTTTTTTAATTTTTAAAAAAAAATCTGCCGCCAAACCATAAACTTTGGATGAATTAGAGTCAAACTTGGACTGATAATCTGTCTACCTCGAGATACATCGAATGAAACAGTACTAATTAATTAAGCTGCTTTAGTGCTGAAAAACGGGATTTGCACGCTTTATTGCACCGAGGCATATCGTCTGAACTGTGAACGATTCGTTCAAAACGCGAATAAGGCCGGGTCGCATTAAACTAAATTTCAGCGATTTTTGTTTTACTTTGACACCGACCGGCTTTTGTTTGCTATATATCGAATTTCGTCGAATTTCAAAATTCAGAAAACATCAAAGATGCCGAAATCTGGCTGCAGTGCCGAAGAGTTTTTTTTTCAATTTGTATATTTACACTAATTTTTTACATTTTTGTATACCATATTAACCGTTAATTACATTTTGTATTGTACTAGTTATAATTAACATTTGATATATTGCACTAATTGTCCATTCGTGTGTTGCACTTAGTATTACATTAATATGTTACACTTATTATTATAATGATCTTTATGTTTCGCTAACTATGATCAGAACAAATTGATCAGATTCCCTCAAAGAAAAGAAATGCTTTCAGAAAGCCCCATTCACTATCAAACTCTGCTACAGTGTCATTCATAACTGCAATGTAATGTTCCGTTGTATATTTTGATATTTTGATGCCGAAGAGTTTTCAGAACTGTCAAAAAAAACCCAAAACAATAAAAAGATTGACACTTAATGTCAACACAATCGCTAAAGGAGCAAAAGCAGAAAAGCTTTGGAAATTACTACGCGAATATTGGAAAATACTAAGCGAATTTCCTTTTAACTTGGATTTCAAACATAATAAAAGTTTGATTTCAAAAACTCTGGATTTCAAATAGTAGGGCTTATTGATGACATGCATGTTAAATAATTTTTAATTATAACACCATTTTTCTAAACTTTGAAAAATGTCCAATCCCGTTACTGTGCCGATTATCTTATGCTGCTTCAAATTCACCACGAACTATATGTAACCCGTGTCTAGCTTAACTTTTCGTATTCTGGACGTTAAGATAAAAAATGAATACAGCTAATACATAAGAAAAAGCTGTCGAATCTTAAAAGAGTTTTTCAAATTCTTTCTTCATACATGCACTGTTTACTACAATTTATCCCATGTGTAGCAAACAAACACACTAATACAGAAATTGCTCAAACTAATCTCGTTCCCGAGCATGCGTGGTACGATTACATGCCGTGTGATGTTCTCTAGCCTCGATTTCGGAAACAAGGCCGCAAGAAACTGAAATTCAGTCGACTTGACCTCAACTTGGTAATTTAAAAAAGATTTGGCCTAATACATGGATGTCCATTCGTCAGTATATTGGGACAAGCTACCACAGCTTTTAAAGAGTGTCCAAGAGAGGGCTTCATGCAGACCGATTTGGCTGAGTTTTGAGCTCCAGAACGATTTAATATTCTAAACAGTCGCCAATGGACTGCATTCATTTTCCTTGCTTCCATTTGCAAACAACAATTTGGTGGATTGTGATTGGCTGTTCAAAAGATGCGATCACAAGCTCAAAAAAAGTCAAGAAATAATTTCAAAAGAGAGCGATTACGTATACAAAGATTAATAATGTTAAAATTATGTATTAGGTATCCAGTCAAATCAAAGCAACTGCAAGTAATTTCAATATGGACGAAATCAGGTTGATTTTTTAAGAGCACGTCTCTGTGCAATAAGAAATGAGACGTGATCTGCCTGTTCAAAGTTTTAAAATAACACTTCCACCTCAAATATTAGCAGCATAATTTTGGCGGGCTTTTGTATTGAAATTTTTGGCTATAGCTCGTCCGCCAATTTAGCGTCAAATAAAATTTATTCCTCCCGTGTCTCAGCAGAATCCCCTTTATGCTTGCAAATAAAATTTCCCATTAATCTTTCTTTGACGTGTTTATAGTTTGTTAATCACCTTCTCCAAAAACCCCGTGGTTCATTATCATTTCTATTACATTTTTTTCCATTTCTCAAATGTTTAGCTCATGTCATTACACAGTTTAATGCAAAGAAAAGAATAAATTTGGAACGTGAAACTTTAAAAAATCCACCTTAGTGTCATAAATTGTTGCAAGAAAATATAAGAAAAACCAAGGGCCAATTTTTTACTTTAAGAATGATGGAAAAATCCACCTTTTTGTCTATACAAAATAAGCTAAAGCAACTTCAAAAAAAAAATTAAACAGTGCATGGTCGATCTCGTTGTATTGCATTTAATGCGCTTTTTTGCCGTTCAGGCGATTTTTTTCACCGATGAGATAGATTTAACGGGGAAATCTTGTCACGATTATTATATCATCAACAAGCGGCATCAAAACAGGAAATTTATGAAAGCTCAGGTTAAAGGAAAAAGGTAAAGGAGAACGAAACCCCAATGCTTAGAAAAAGTTCTGGATTACAATTACGAAATTTAGGAGAGTTTCTCCTGTGAAATGGACTGTGTTATGAATAAATGATGAGAGCTTCGCAGGCAATTAAAGCTGCTCGAGGAAATACGAAAGGCACTATAAAAAATTTCAGGAGATTTAGAGTATCACGGTAGAGGCCAAGTTCAAAAACCTCCTACTTGCTAACATATTCCTTAAAAACTTGGTACACTAAACTTGTTTTTATAATTGAAAAGTTTAGAGCTGTCAGGTTATCAATCCTAGATGAGTTAAAGGCGATGTTCTTTTAAAAATAAATGCTAAAACACAGACTTGTTAAAAATAAAACAACCGGAAACGGTAGTTCGTTAACAATTGTTTTAGTTTAGCGCACCGCATGACGGCTTAACCGAGTTGATTTTTTTTTTCACCTGTTCAATTCTTTCTAGAAGCTATCATAATGGTGTGCTTTGGAACTTGTGATAAACATGGCTAAAGAGCTTATGCATCAACCAACACGGGGCCTCGCTCGCCTCTAATGTTTTGACATAAGTTGTTTTTGTAAGGTCCTACAAAGCTAAACTTGTCACAAGAATTAAAAAGGGTTTGATAGTTTTTGCTGAATGCAAGAAGTACATTGGTTTTTCTTTTGTAAAAAGTTATTTTTGAGAAAGCTTGTTTTTGAATTTTAATGAATCAATTAAAATGCGACACTTTGTACTGTTCTAAAATTACCTATTGAAAATTAAACGCGAACGACACACACCTCCTTCTAGCAAATGCATCGCACCGCATTTTATTTCTAAAAGCAAAGAAACTTTTTGTTAATTGTTTTTCTTTACTGAACATGACGATTTATGAATTGTAATCTTCGCCATGTTTAGTAAACTTTTTTAGTTTCACACTCCTCGGGGCATCCAAACAATCCACTTATCGAAGCCCACGCAATGCCATTAATTTCACCATTTGTACCTGGTTACCTATCGCTCACCTGCTTCACAGGGTCGAGTTTCTTCGTAGACGATGATATATCACTGTGTTCTGTTTGGCATCTAATTCAGCTGCGGTGTTAAGTCAAATGCAAGACTTTTACCGACAAACATGGCGGAAGCAACAACAACTAGTCTTTGTAAAGTGAAAACTGACGCACGAGTGTTTCCAAACATTTGTGTTTTTCCAAGTTCGTTCAAAGCTGGTGAAAGCAGAGACAGGCTTTCTGCGAAGAAGTCGAACTTAAAAATACTCGAGTGTGGCAAAGCACGAACTGTCTTTCCGCTTGGTATAGTGTCTGGGTACGATTTCGATGACGAAGAGCTGAAAAACGCCATAGAACATACACGGCGACGTTTAGCGAGAGACGAGAGTGCATCGCTCGAGTGTTTATACACGTCTTCTGCTTCTAATCAAAGAAGTTTAAGATGGGGGCAGCAAATTACACGAACCCGTGTCCCCTCTGAGGATGATGAAGATTCTTCCAGTTTGAATAGCGGCCGAGGGAGTACAAAATCAGACATTGTACGTGCTTGTTTTCGTAAACTCACTGCAGACGCGGTGATCTACAGACCAAGTCCAAACTTCTCTGCTATGTCACTCAAAGTCGAATCTTGTCAACTCGCAAAAAGACCTACAAAATCTGCAACAGCAGTTGAACGTACAAAGTTTCTCAAGGTTACTAAAAAAACACCGCAAGTACCTGCCAGAAACTCGACAAAAAGTAAGAGAGTTTTTAGCAGAGTCAGTTCCAGTGATCAAGATCATGGAAACGGTATCGAGACTATCAAAATTGATGATGGGCTTGTGTTGATTGAAAACGACAAGATTGTTAGCTTGAAACTAAATGGAGACACTAAAAAGGGGCTTAAAAGCAAGAAAAAGATTAAGAGTAACAAAATAAGGTCGATTGAGTGCGTTAAAGAGTTTGATAACGCAATGCAAGAGTTGAACAAAGCAAAACAAAATCTCAAACGATCTCATCAAGAATTGCAGATAAATGGGTGAACGAAAGGGAACAAGCAATGAAAGGCGAACAACAAAAAACACCTTACAATTGAATTTCTGGTCATTTTTGCTTCACAAAACTTTCTTGACAAAAAACGAGTAGGCAAAGGTCGATGTAAAAACTCTGAGTTTTAAGTTGAATATAATACACTTTTTTATATAACAACCGGAAAATTTGGCCGAGGCTCATTATTTTTAAATGTAAATCTAAACCTAAGGCACGTACATTGTAAGAGGCTTTACCTTCTGGGCAAATATACGTGTACAGTGTATATTTTGAGGAAATTACTATGAAAAAAAGAGAAAAACTGTGAACTTTTTTTACTCATTCTGTATTGTAAAGTTAAAGATAGAAACTTAGTAAAGTTAAAAAATATAGCTACAGAGCCCGAGCCTCAGCTCGTTCTTAATTTGTTCTTAAATTATGGCCAATCTGAGCCTCGCGTTGTTCTTATAAATAGAGCAAGTGCGTTGTCAGATCAGTGAAACACCATGCACTCGACTTTCCAGCGAAACTTTGACGTTTCTCGCCAAGCTCTACACACAAATTCTCTGGTTTGTTTTTGTTTATCTGTCTAATCCCGTATGATGGTGTTCTTAAATTATATGAACGCAGAAACGGCAATAAAGATTGCTACCTAATTTTAAAAAATTGAACAAAATTTCAAAAGCTTATACCTGGTCAGTGATATTACTATCCTTATTGGTCCCATAGTTAGTGTCGAGTTAGCTAAAAAAAATTGTTTGATAAAGCTTTGAATATGTAAGTTATTGAAAGTGCAAAAGATAAGTCTTTTGGCAGTTTAAGCCATACTTGAGACAAACTGATGGGCACGCTTTTAAGAGCAAAAATGAAAGCTGCTACGCAACGTTCACTAAATTTTGTTGTCATTTCGCAGCGCAAACTAACCTAGAATGTCAGTTTAGACAACTCCAACAATCAATGATTCATATTGAGCTAATGAAGATTAGCTCCATGGCAAACGACAAAAAATGCTAAATCAGAAACTATCTTGGACACAAAGCAACCCTTGTACTACTGTACACATTGCATGGCTTCATTAGATCAAGAATATAACTAAAACTTTTCTGTAAGGAACCAGGGAAATTTGCTCTTGTTGCTCTTCTCAGTTTATCGACAATTCAGAAACTCTGCCTTCCTTCACTAAAGTACGATTACCATCCAGGAATCGCTTAGACAAAAAAATTGACAAAACTGAAATGTCAGTTAGCCAACAAAGTTCTTAGAAATCACGGGGGTATTAACAAAGGGTTTGCGGCTTTTTGTATGTGATTTCTTCTCAAGCTGCCGAAAAATCTCGACTAAATCCAATCTCGTACCCTGGGTTATGTTTTCTTTCGCAAAAGACGGACACCAACAAGTGAAATAAGCCTGGATTCGAGGTTCCTCAAATCTTTTATTTGTTTTTCTAGTCCATATTGAAATTTAACTTGTGCTATTTTTTAACAAAAAGGATAATGTGACTATCTAACGCGTGTAAACAGACGCTTCTCAGTATATGGCATAATGTGACTCCTAACAAAACCCGACATTAATGTCTAGGAATAAACAATAGAGGTCGGGAAACAGTGGCGTAAGAAGGTAGAAGTTTTTCGTGAAATACAGTTGTGAACAAAAGTATCAGAGTGCGAGAGGACTGTGGGCATTATTTCAAAACATTTCTTTCTTCGCCGGAGACCGAAAATCCAAGAAGGGAGACTGGGAGGACTCCCGTCGAGTTCTCGTCCCAGACTCCCAATTGATGAACCGAAGGAGAAAAACTGTGTGAGTCTGGAACCAATCCTATTCTGGTAGTGCCAGGAGGCGCGCTGACAATCATTAACGACAACAATCTGGAAACCTGGGACCAAACTTATGGCCGCCATTTTGTTGGGAGGAGGCAGCTACAAGACGATTAGTGCATGATGATATGATGAACTGTTCGAAAGTTGTAATTATACCAGGAAACGGGGCGGGGGATGTCGAACACTGCAATTGGTATCCGTGGTTGAGAAAGAAACTGCAAGAGGTGAAATTTCTTTTGATGGCAAAATTGGTGAAATTTTGACACAGAACTGAGTTATATTCCCTCGAATGATACAGAGGAATTTTGTTAACAATCTTAGTCTTAGATGAAAAGCTCTAGAGATATACATTAAAGGTTGAGTTGCTCGGTTAAAGTAAATTGCCTTATACATTTGAAACATATCCACCCATTATAAATTTGGTGCATTTTCAAAGATTTTCAAAACTTTCCAGGGGAACATGCCCCCATGCAGACTCCCCTAGAATTTACCCGTGGCACTAGCTTTGCCAAATTGAAGCCTTCGTTAGGATTTCCTTCTTCCTACAGGAATGAATATTTCTCATATCTACTAATTAAAATTAATTTTCTAAACCAATCAAAATATCATGTGTATCTGAGCTGGTAATAACAGAGTATAATTTTTGTTATCCAGGTAATAAGAATTTATGGTATGTAATACTAGTGTATTGTGCGTTCGCTCGGCCAAAATATTGTGGTATATCATCATTCGTTAATTTGTTCAACACATAAAAGCTAAAAGATAGTTCAAAGTAGTTTACCTTTGTAAGTTGTTAAAATAACACCCAGAAGACTTTTTTTTAAAAAATGTTCATAAATAATGAACATTATATCTTAGAGTCTGCCACATTATATATGCTGAAAAGTTGTATAAAGTAGTGATTTTTCTCTTACAGTACTCAGTGGAGTGTTTGTTAAGAAATATGCCTGACCCTGGTATGTGATGTGGCGAACTTTTGAAATGCCTGTAAGACTCTTGACTGATTATTAGATATATGATTTATCAAAGTACCTAAAATGTATAGCCCAAAGTTTTTTTTTTGGTGGGTGTATGGTTGTGGGAAGTGGGGTTGGGAATACTTAACAAAAAAATAAAAGTTTTAGGATGAGGTGCTGAAAAACATTCATTGTTGGGTACAGTTGCCTGTTTTTTCCCCTCCCGCTCTGAGACCTCTCATAGGTTATAATTGGTATAGTAGCAGTACTTCATTATTTAAACTCATTTCGGTTTTTTGGAGTTCTCTTTTAACTATATGTAAAGAATAAAATCATTCTAGGTTATAAATTCTATATTTTAAGAGTCTAGTGCAAAAATGATCATCTGTAAGGGACATTAAAAAAGGAAGTTCTCGATTCTCCCTACATTATTCATTTTATCTCTGCAGAACCATTGAGAGACATAAGCATTTCATACAAGTCACTCATGGTTGATTTTGCACCAAGCTTTTCAGTTATAATGGGTATAGTTATAAGTTGAAGTGGCAGTACTTCTTTTTTCAAACATTTTTTGGCTTTCTTGAAGTTTTCTACATGTAAAAATAAAATCATTCCAGGTTATGAATTTTATATTTCTTTGTTTTGATTTGTATTGTTCATGATTGTTGTTACAGTAGTTGCAAGGGAAAGTATTTGGTTACCTTTCATGGAAAAGGCGCTTGGTTGTGACGAAGCCACCATTATTGTTGGCCACAGTTCAGGAGCCCAGGCAGCATTGAGGTTGAGTGACACGTAACATGACAGCTAACTCAATACACCACAGATAAACCTAGAGTTAAGAAGTAGGAGCCTATGAGACAAAGTAGAATTAAGGAAGACATGAGCCAGCTAGACGTGAAAGTAACATGGTAGTTTAGTACTCAATATACCATGAAAAACCTAGAAATTTAAGAAGTAGGAGACCACGAAATAAAGTAGAAAAAAATATTCAGCTGCAGGAAAACCTGAGCAAGCTTGGGTGGTGTGGTTGGGAACAAAGTGACTTATAGAAATTGAAGGATGTAGTGCAAAAGCAATATAAGTGACATTGTATGAAATGCTAACTTTTCCTAATGGTTGTGAAGAGAAAAAAGGGATAATAAATGTTGGAAAAAAACGACAACTGCAACAAGTCACTTATATGTCGGTTTTGCACTAGACCCTTCAGTTTGTCTTTAAACTGATATTTCCTGTGTTCAGAATAGTCAAATGTTTTCTATCCATGTTACAATGAAGTTCACATTCAAGTCAAAATACTGTAACAAGCAAGTGAAGGCTTAATTAAGAAGTTTTGAGGGATAGTTTTAGAACAAGTCTGTTGCTTGTTGTAGATTTGTGGAAACCCATAAAGTACATGGAGTGGTTCTGGTCTCAGCCTGTATAACTGACCTTGGAGACCAAAATGAGAAAGCAAGTGGTGAGAATAAAAGTCATTGCATGCTTTAAAGAATTTTTTAGGTCCCTTGTATGCCAATTATTTCAGGGGGGTTAGGATTTTATTTTTGGGTGTTTTGCGACCTTGGTCATTTAAAACAGCTTCAAATGCCATAAAAGAAACTCTAATTTCTATATCACCAGAAATTTTAAAACCAACAAAAATTGAAAAATGATTCTGTTATTTTATAGATCCTATGCATGGCAGCAATTTAAATATTTCTTTGTCTACATTCAAATTTATAGTGCAACTTGCCTCATATTTTAGTTAAACTTTCAAAAGAATGTTACGCAAAAGGAGGCTAGTTGCCCAAACAGAATGTAGAAAATTTAAAAATAATTAAATTGCTGTCATTTATACATAGGGTCTGAGAATAATTGAAAACAGTCAGTGGGAAGATTTGACTGAGTGCTGTGCAGAAAAGTATATCTCCCCCCCCTCTCCCTGCCTCCTTTCATCAAGGAAAAGGCATAGCTCTGACAACCCATAAAACAGCACTGGCAAAGAGAGAGGAGGGGGGTATAAATTGCATCTTTGGGCCAAAGAGCCTGGGTACAAGGTTTCCATGGAACATCAAAACTACCTTATTATAGGAAATTAACAATGCACTTTATTAACATGATTTTGGACAAAATGCATTGATTAAGTGATAATTAAATAAATCAACTTCAAAGAGTCTTTCGACTGGTCTTGATATTCCTCTGTCTCTTTAAGTTGGTAGCTCACTTCTTCTGTGGAAAGCTGCGGGGAACACTGAGGCATTAGAACAATCCAGAATACAAGGCAGAGTTTCCCCACTAGATCCATTTGAGCAATCCTAAAAGTTAACAACTGTAAACGCTTCCTTTTTTCCATGGGACATATGTATGTTGAGATTTGTAAGTGCAGAGTTTGAAGAAATCGAAGTAAATAAAGCTTGTCGAAAAAATGTGTTAATTTAATGCATGCAAACCTAATTTTTGTAAAATTTGCGTTAAGTAAAACGATGATTTTCGTCGCGCTGTCAACATGCATTGTTAATTTCCTATAATAAGGTAATGTGTTGCTGAATTCTCCCAACCTAGAACTTATACTTGTGATATTAATAGTTTAGGAGAACTTTGCTTTTCATTTTTCAGTAGTTATGAGTTGTCGTTGATCAATTACCACAAATGTTGTATTTTGTATGAGTGTTGTAAGAAGTTAGATGTTGATAAAACAATTCAGGGCTGAAAGGGTTAACCAGTTTTTGCAATCTTTTAGACAAAAAAATTGAAACTTTAATTTTTTTTGTACCAAACTATATCCCCAAGCCCTTAAACAATTTCTGATAATTTTTAGGAAAAAACTTTTGCTACAAACCAAAAACTGAATTAAGTTTCTAGATATGAAAATATGTGGCGAAACCATCAATTAGGCTCATTTTGTACCTAGCTTTATTGATTTAAATTTTTCTGAAACCACTTTACTTATTCTGCAGTAACGACTTTTCAAAAACCCCTACAGGCTATTACAACCGTCCATATCTGTGGGATCAAATGAAGGCTAACACCCAGTGGATTGTCCAGTTTGGTTCGTCAGATGATCCATTTTTACCATTTGCAGAGCAGCAGCAAGTGGCAGAAGGGACTGGGGCTGAGTGGCATCACTATAATAACAAGGGCCATTTTATGAATTCCAATTTTCCTGAACTTTTAAAGGTTATTTTGGAAAAAATGGGAAAGAACTAGCAGTAAATGTATTAAAATCCTAATTATACATTCCCAATCCGGTGTTATTATGACTTTGATATTTATTATATATCTTTAGCAGCCAAAAAATATTCTAAGTTTCCATGGTGCTTGAGACTTGAGAGCTCTGAGGCATTTAGTCAGAAAAAAATTGAGGCAATGTTCATTGTAACAGATAGTTATCAAAACTACTTTTAAACAAAATAGTATTATTTTCGAGTTTCAACTTTTTTTAAAAAAAGAGAAATACTGTGGGAAGGGCCTTGTTTTCTCTCATACTGGCTTCATATTGTCATGTTTTACTTTGTATACTTTATAAAAGAAGAAGCTTGGTATTGATAAACTAGTTAGGGCTGAAATTCTTAAGATGAAAAAGATCATCACTCCTTGAAAATGCAAGGAAAGACAATGTTACAATTAGGGTAGTTATGGAAACCATTCTCCCAGCTTCTCTTCACAGCCCAGTTCTGCTGTCTAGTCAGATAGGAGAAGTCTGATCTAGGTTCACTTGTCAAAACTTTACTAGCAACTTGATCAACAGTAAAAAAAATTTAACTTTCATCTCTTTTTAACAGAAGAAAAATTTCTATGCATGTAAAATCTTTCCCTGTTTTGTGGTTCAGCAATGCATAAGTTATCAAAACACTTTTTAAATGCATGATTCCTTAATGATTTTCAAAACAGTTATCTCTTAATACTGAAATAATTATTTCACTGTTTTTAAGGAAGGCCTTTCTTTCTGTTCTGCTGTTCAGTAGTCTGTAGGTCACCAAATCCACAATACAAAAGGTATCTTTTAAACTGTGTTGAATGTAAGACCAATGTCCAGCAGTCAATAGGTCGCACAAACACTTGGTGTTGATGCTAAGATAGCCAATTGGGGGTCAAATTTATTTTGGCCCACATCTGGCTATCTTAGCTTCAAGCATACAAACCATATGTGTTTTATCAATAGTGAAACAATTTCAGTGTTTTTAAGGAAGACCTTTCTTTCTATTCTGCTGTTCTGTAGTCTGTTGGTCACCGAACACTTGGTAACGTGATCCGCAATAAAAAAGGTATCTTTTAAAGTGCATTGGATGTGAGACCTCTTTCCCTGCTGTTCCATAGTCAATAGGTTGCCCAAACATTTGGTGTTGAAGCTAAGATTACCGATTGAGGGTCAAATTTATTTTGGCCCACATTCGGCTATCATAGTTTCAGGCATACAAACTACATGTGTTTTATCAATAGTGAAATAATTTCACTGTTTTTATTTCTGTTCTGCTGTTCAGTAGTCTGTAGGTCACCAAACGCTTGGTAACTGGATCCGCAATAAAAAAGGTATCTTTTAAAGTGCGCTGAATTTAAAACCCTTTTCTCTGTTCTGCTGTCCAGTAGTCAATAAGTTGCCCAAAAACTTGGTAATGAAGCTAAGATAACCAATTGAGGGTCAAATTAATTTTGGCCCACATTCTGCTATCATAGCTTCAAGCATGCAAACCACATGTGTTTTGTCAATAGTGGAATAATTTCACTGTTTAAGGTAAAACCTTTCTTTCTGTTCTGCTGTTCAGTAAACAGTAGGTCACCCAAACACTTGGTGTTAAAGCTAAGATAACCGATTGTGGGTCAAATTTATTTTGGCCCACATTTGGCTATCATAGCTTCAAGCATACAAACCACATGTGTTTTATCAATACTGAAATACTTTCACTGTTTTTAAGGAAGACCTTTCTTTCTGTTCTGCTGTTCAGAAGTTTGTAGGTCACCAAACACTTGGTAACTTGATCCACAATAAAAAGGTATCTTTTAAAGTGCACTGAATGTAAGCCCAATTTCCCTGTTCTGCTGTCCAGTAGTCAATAGTTTGCCCAAACACCTGTTGTTGAAGCTTAGATAACCAAATGAGGGTCAAATTTATTTTGGCCGACATTCAACTATTGCAGCTTCAAGCATACAAACTACAAATGTTCTACCTAATTTCAAACTACTTGGCAGATGGCATCAACTTGAAAACACCCCTCACTACAAGAGAGACCAAACAAGAATTGTTGAGCCAGAACTGACTCCAAAATATGTTCTTGATTTAGTCTTACTTGAAGAGCAAATTGATCGCACGGAATTTGCAGGAGCTGCTGTGCAGCTAGAGAAGTGAGCTTTGCTTCCAGTGAGCAACTTGAGTCGTCAAGAACAACAGATAGACTGTAGACCCAGTGCCAATGTTTTTGTGGATCCTGTAAATGAGTTAACAAGGTTAGAAAGGGAAAACTTTGGGAAGTGTCCTTTTTTTCTTGTGAAAAAGTTTACAACTTACATTTTGTAGGAAAGTTAAAAGTATGCATGTTTCAATGGATTTCTTAGTTGATAGATAAAGTTTAATTTAGTATGAGTAGATATAATAAAGGTAATTTATAGTCGTAATAATGGTCATTGAAAAAAAATCGACACAAGCTTAACTCCTAAGACATTCTCGAGCCTTGGAAAGGATTTAAAATTCTCTAGTCAGAAGACAACTACATTGATCTAGAAACCTTGATACAAATTTTAAAATCTATTATTGATAGCATGTGCAATTTTGCAGTCACTTTGTTCTAATTGTTTTGACAAATGTTTTGCTTGCTATTCGACACTTCTAACTGAGTGTGTACAAAATTATTGTCTCCCTATCCTTTTCCTTTTACTGTAATTTCATACAAGTCATGTAGTAATTATTGCTCTAAAACAGTACTTTTTTAGTTAAGTTATGCTGGCCCACGTAGATTAGCCATAATTATGCATGCTACCTGTAACATCTGTAAACCTTTAAACGTTGTTTGCAAATAAAATTAATAAAAAAAAATACTGTGACCCTTTAAAAATTGGTCAGTAGTCAGGCATTTAACCACACCGATAAGACTATGTAAACAGTTGAAAACAAACCCAAAATTAATTACTGAATGAATGAAGTGGCAGACAGACAACAAGAGTTAAAAACATCGAAAATAATTGTACAGTCCTGATTTAAGCTGTATAGAGTGGAGTTTTTTTCTCAAAAATAATAAATGTGTATTGACAATTATAGGTTACAAAGATTACAAGATTACAAAATTTAAGTTTTGACAACTGCATAAGTATTAGTGTTTAGCAGGAGAAGAGTGTACAGCATCTTACAAACCTTCAATCACAAAAATAACAGATATTGTTCTTTCCCTTCATCAGTTCTATTACAACTGATACTGTGTTGGTAAATTTTTCAAACTAGGACAAATAAATTTTTCTTTAACAATTTTTGGTAAACTTTTCTTCACCTTTCCAAGAGTTTGTCTCATTTTTCATTACCAAGAACATTTCATTATCTTTTTTACATAATTTTATGTACAAGAAGGTAGGGCCTAAATAAACCGGCTGTGGCAGGATTAAGATATTTGAGATGTGGCTACTACCATATCTGTTTTGTTTCACAATTTGTTTTCTTAATTTTTCTGCTTGTAACTACTAGCTAGATACTATTACTTGCCATTTGAGATGTGGCTACTACCATATCTGTTTTGTTTCACAATTTATTTTCTTAATTTTTCTGCTTGTAACTACTAGCTAGATACTATTACTTGCCATTCGAGACGTGGCTTCTAACATATCTGTTTTGTTTCACAATTTGTTTTCTTAATTTTCCACTTGTAACTACTAGCTAAATAATATAACTTGCCTGGAATTTTCGTTTGCAAGGCTGCTGGGTAAGGTGATTTGCATCACATTTCTGGCAGCACACAAGTTTCCCTGGCTTAGAAACAACAGGACATAGGCAAGATGAGTGAACTTGTGTGCAGTTATCATCTTCACTGCTTTTTACTTGTACGATAACTGATTTTGCAACACAGTTAGTTGGCCTTTCATCAGTAACTTGTGCAAGGGGTAACACATTGCTAAGGCATTTTGTCGCAAGCCAGCCAGGTAAATTGCTCAAATTCCAAATAACACCACCCTGGTTACTTTGTAGCTGCAGCTCTGAATTTGATCCACCACTAGCTGAGTGGAGTCCCTCCAAGATAACACACTGCCCAGTGAACAGAGATTCATGAAAGCTCAAAGATGAGTCAAGAACTTCAACCTCACAACTACCGGTCTCATCTTTGATTTCCATGAAAAATCGCTGGCACACATTTTGGCCGTTTTGCTCAATTTTCTTTTTGCCTAAAGTTTTTACAACACCAAACAAAGTCACATATCCGATATTTGCCCCAATGTCAGAGATATAAACCCTTTCTGCAAATGATGAGAAATCAAGATTTCCATGACTGTCCTTAGTGACACTAACTGGAGTTGCTCGGGGCATTTGACTCTGAATGAGTTGATGCTCGGGCTCTCTTGAAAGGCAACAGATGACAGTCATTGGCCCATACTCTAGAACAAACCCATCAGCTTCATCTTGCACAACATATGGTTGTTGAATAGCTAGTATATCTCCTTCTTTAAACAGATTTATCAAAGGAAGCTGCTCATCCCACAAGGTGAACTTCGCATGAATGCCAACAGCATCCACAACAACGACAGCCCTTTTCACACTCGTCTCACCATTTGGAAGGTGTACCTTGTCTTCAGCAAGAATTTCCCCAATTTCAACCTGGGACGACAGGGAACTTGTGTTTTTTTTCTTTCCTTCATTTATGTTTAGGCTTATTCCAAATTCCTATAATTTCCAAAGCTTTAATGGTGCTTAACACAGATATTCAATAGCTTTCTTATTATTAGAACAATAATTTTGCTAATTAAGTATTAACAACAAAAAAGAGGATGGACAGTCAATGTTTAAAGAAATCTAAAAATTGAATTAGGAAATTTCAGCCAATTAAGCTAAAATTAATAGTACCTTCATGTTTACCCTGAAGTTCCCCTTTGAACTGTTTAAGCATAATGATATGGGCAGTGGAACTGGCACTCTGCCCCCCCCCCCCCTGCCACACCTAATAGTTCTCTGGCTTTACCTATTACAATTTCCATTGTGCCCATCCCCCCTCCTCCCCAATAAATTTTTTGCTTCAACTGCCCATGAATCCCGGTGGGGAGTACTCCCTATATTGGGATGGTAGGTATGACCATCGTATTTTTTAGGGGTTAAAATTGTCAGTACTGTATTTTTTAAAGGTTGTTAAAAGAAATCCTATGATAAACCAAGAGTCTGGTATTTTTTAGGGTTAAAAAACCAAAATCTATTACTCTGCTTGCAGTTTTAGCAAATGTGCATACTGACTGAGAAGTTAAGAAAAAGTCTTTGGCAAATCTATCATGAGGAACTTTTTTGTCGGTCCACTAGCTATCAAGGGAAACTTGGTATTTTTTAGGGTAATTTTAAAACTGAGAGGTGTTTTTATCCCTTGTATCTTTTAGGGTGATGGCCAGGTTTGAAGTCGTGAAGTGCAAGCTTGTCCACTATTTTGGTCGCCTTCCGTATGTAAATCAAGTGTGGTTTTA
>JAOBAT010081764.1:0-14073 GCA_026413305.1 Hydrozoanthus tunicans
TTTTTAAAGCTATTTACAAAATTAATTGCTGGTGAAAAGCAAAGGCTGCAAATCAAAACCACTACAATCAGGTATTCTAGTCTTGTTTGTTTTGAGGCGAAAACAAATAATGTTTGAACTTTTTTCCCATTGCCCAGTTTAGTTGTTTGTTTATTTTTTGTTTTTTTGTTTATTTTTTTTTGTTCACAAAGAGATTCCATTGATTCCGCTATTGATTCCGTTGTTGATTCCGTTGATTCCGTTGTCGATTCCGTTGATTCCGTTGATTCCGTTGATTCCGTGAATTCGATAAGCCGCTTTTTACTTGCTTGTGTTAACGTTTGATAGCAAGCCTGCTATCTTGTCTTTTCACTTCCGAAGTAAGAGTGCCTTGAGTACGTAGATAATGAGATACAACCCGGCTCCTGGACATACAAAATTCCGAATCTCACTGACCCAACTGCGGTAGCCTGGGTATAACTGCTCTTAAAAAGAATGGAAGGACAAAAGGTAAAAAAACAGCGGAGTTGAAAATGAGGCAGGATTATCTGATCTGATCTACGGCTTGGCGTTGCGACGCACGTTTGGTTGAACGCCAGCTTGACGGAACGGCGGGCCCAGGCATAGATCTTTTATAGTGAAGCTACACGAAAACCAAAGAAAATACCGTAAATGCTCTAATAAGCCACACGTCTAGAAATAAGCTTCCCCGATAAGCCATCCCCCTCCCCCCTATATACTCCTTATATTAGGATTATAGGTATGACCGTCGTATTTTATAGGGGTTAAAATTTCCAGTCCGGTATTTTTAGGGGTTTTAAAAAGAAGTCAGGTGTTAAAATAAGAGCCTGGTATTTTTTAGGTATTAAAAACGATAAACTATTTGACTGCTTGTAGTCTTGTGTTTTAGCAAACGTGCGCACTGATAAGAAATTTCAAACGATGTTCTTGGCGAACGTCCTATTACTCGCGCGTTTTATTCACTGCATATCACGTTCAGCACAACACGAGGGGACTGCTTAGCGCCGATCCGCAAGCTATCCTGGGGAAAATTTCAGCTTTCAATTAGTATTTTTTAGGGTAGTTTTAAAACTGAGAGGTATTTTTTAGGGCGGAAAATTTTCATCCTTGGTATTTTTTAGGGTATTTCGGGGACTGATTCCGACAGTCATAGACCCCGGGGTACCCCCCCCCCCCCACCCCCACCCTGGCATTGTTTCCGATCATTTGAAGCCACCGCTTCCGGTCACATGGTCCGTTGCCCCGAAGCTGCACAGGAATTTAGCGTATATGATCAATGAACGCAGTTGACGTTCTTGATTAAACTCAAAAGGATAAATCAGCGAAGAACAGGGAGAGAGGACATTTTAATTTTCCCCAAATGGTAAGCTAGAATAATAGTTGGTAATATGGCGAGCTGCTACCCACAGAAGCGAAGCGTATAGTTTAGATGTTTGGAAATTTTAAAAGAGTCATTCGATCGATTCGCCACTTTCGATTCCCTGGTTTTAATATTCCACATGCATCAACGACGAAGCCCGGTGAACTGTAAATTATTTACTGGTACAAATGATTCGTAGAACTTTGTTCCAGCTTTGATTTATTAGGGTTTGTTCAACAATTAGGCAGGGACGAAGATTGTGATTAATTTTGATGGTCAGAACTGTCAATTAATTTTGAGTCGGTTCGTTCAATGTATGCTAATCGTGTTATTCATTATATAGTCCGTAAAATCTTTATTCGTTAAGCAGACAACTAAAGAATTGTAAAACATGCTTATGTTCAACATCGGTAGTCTTTTTGTTTGGATTCTGTTGATCCCTTGAGAGTCGAAGTACACATAAATTTGAGAATGCTCTTTATTTTGATTTTTAGCCATTCGGCTCATTCCAGTTAATTAAATTTAATATTTAAACTCTAGAACTTGTTGAGGTCACGATTGCCACAAAATTATTGAAGCATATATAATGAAAACCTTAAGTTTCAAAATTATCGAGTTGAATAAAACGCTGTTTTTTTTACAACATGGCTTAAGTTTTTACATTAATCCGTATTTAGGACAGTTTTCCGAAGATGCTCCTGCTGCTAATAAAAGAAACTAAAAATACGTTTTCAAAACGCACCAAAATGGCACTATATCCACATATTTTTAAATATCTTAAAGAGGTGCAGTACACGTTGCTTTTAGATCAACTTGTTTTAAATTTACAAAAGGCTAATATATGCTCAAAATTATATTAGCACCTCGAGCCACATTGAAAACTTCAAACAGCAAAGATTCTATTAATCAACTTTAAAATTAAACTCAGAGCTACTAGCACAGGTTCCTTCAAGGCTTCATTTGTTAATATACTGAAAGTGTTGCATGGCTGAATGATTGAGATTTGGATTAATAAAAGTAGTGAAAAGATTGATGATCAAAGCAAAAAAGTTTGAAAAGGCACTTATAACAATTTTGTTGTTATTTAGGAATACAATGAATGATGTTTATCAGCATTGAAGTATTCCAGTCCTAGGTCAGTCCAGTTCCTTCAGGGTTTCGGATAAGAGATGGATCAGTTGATCTCAAGGAGAAGGGAGGGGGATTAAAAGAGTTCAAAAACAAAATTGCAGGGCCAACCCAGATGGAAAAAAAATCGCATACCAAATCCTATAAAGAGAAAAAAATTGTTTTTTCTGATGCTTGACTGAAAAATTAAAAAATGCAGAGAAATCAGCCTTCACTCCCCCCACCCCACCCTTCCATCCTCCAATAGATCAAGTGGTCTGTCCCTAAGGGCTGCGATAAACGAGTTTCACCGGTGCTCTCGTGACTTTTGACAAATCTTCAGAATTGCTTCACAGGTTTTGCTTGGAGCAATGTTATTTTTGGAAGTTAGATAAATAATTAATTGTATTGCTTAAAATGTCAAAATGGATGCAACTGGCAAACTTTGAATTCATAAGCACTTAAACCATATTTTTCTGAACTCTTTTAATTAAGATTTTTAGATGTTTAGCTGTGTCCGACTTCCATCGATTCATCACAGCTTGCCAAAAAAAAAAAGGTTTGTGTACTAAGCAAAAATTAGCTGGGGCTAATAATTCCATAAGGGCACCATTTTTGCCACCTTTTTAGCCTTAACTCTAAAATTCAACTAATATAAAAAGCTACAATCCTGGACAAAATATTTGGGACACTTTTGTCAATAATTCTTGTACAAAAACTGACCACTCCCCCCCTTCCCCCAAGTTCAATGTTGCAAACTTTTCTTATCCAAACATACTTTCATTAGCAAAACGTTGAATCAACATTGTAGGGGGGAGAGGGGGTATATAATTACTAATTTTTGATACTGTGGAAACCTTAGATTTTGTTAAAAGTTAAATGAATGTGACAAAAAAATGACGTATACCCCAATTGCAAGTTTTTTTGACCAGTATTGTAGGCCTGTAGTTAATTCAGTGTGTGAGCTCATGACCTTTTTCTATTTTAGGAAATTCATGTAAAACCAACTCGGTAGCTTGGAAATATGGTTGACTGTGACAGGTCAGTGAGTAATCTCTCGGCATTTTACAGCAGTATTGCCAGTGAGGACGACTCTATGTACCCTGGATCAAGCTCACTGTCATACAGAAGTGATTGTGAACTGTCATCAGATATTGATTCTGTTCATGAACGAGCGTGTAGCAGTGCTTTGCCAAACTCAGCTATAGATGAATCTATTGAAGAATTTTATTCAAGCTGTATTGGTTCGGACACCAAGACTATCATCTCTCAGCAATCACCATCAATTAAGATTCGTGATCCATACCATAGATCTGTGCAAATTCCTGGCTCTGTTGGCATGGATGTTGAACTTGGTTATTATGATGCAGTAAGTCTTGCTGAGGATGCAGACAGTCATATGACTGATTCAGATCAAACTCTCGAGCTCCTTTCTGATGGGAGTAGCAGTTCCAAGTTAAGCAACTCTTTGTCACTTTTGTCTCAAACAAATTTTGACAGTAGGTCATTATCTGCATCAAGTTCACAAGAGTTAACGATTCCCAGTATGAAGTCAAGCAAGGCACAGCTGGATGGAACTGAATTACTTGGCTTACAAACCGGTGTAAGCACAAGTATGGACAATTTGTTTGACAGCCTCACAGTGCCATCTAGTAGTACCCAGTCCTCAAGTATATCATCATTGTCTGTTTTATCTGGTGGGTCCAGTAAAGGTGAGACAAGCTTACAGAGGCCTCGTCATGGGGATGCACAGACACTGTATAGATCTCCAGTCACAAGTTTTAACCCATCTGGTCATGGGGAACATGCATACCAAGAATATGTGGTGAGTTAATTTAGTCAATGAAACAAATGTTATTATGTTTATGTATGTGTGCTATACTAGTTACTTTTAAATTTAACCATAATTTATTACTTTATTTACTTTTGTTTGATGCATTCAAAACTATGAATAAGTTCTTTATCTACAGTAATTTGATTTTACTTTTAATTAGTATGTGCTTGCATCTTTATCAGCTTTTTCACTGGCTTCAAGATCAAGAAATATGTATAATTTTTGTTAGGACTGAATATTATTTTTCTGAGTTTGAATGTACTGTTTCATATATGACATAGTTAATAAGGGTCTAGTTTCTTCTCTGTTCCTAATTTTCATACAGAGTAAGGCATTTTATAACAGTGATAAGGTCAGTGGAGTATTTTCGAACTGGTGCCATTGAGATGAAGGATCTTGTGCATACACCATATGTAAAAGACTTGGTAAAGCTGTGAACTCTCCTTGTAACATCCTTATTACATCAAAGTTACATAATTGTTTTTTCACTTAGGCCAAATAACATGACATTTGGTCAAGCTATTCACTCAGCCAGCATCCCCATTATCTCATCCAAACTATTTGGGAAATTTAGTAGCATTTAATACAAAGTCTCTTTTGTTGTTTTTGCATATGGCCCTTTAATTTAATGATGCACTTACTTCCTTCCCCGACATGACAAACAGACAAGAAACAAACTGTGGTTTAACAGTTTCGTTTAAGCCTCATTGTCATCATCATCACCACCATCACCATCATTATCATTTTAAAAAGCATCATTTTCTTACTTATCATCATTGCCATCAATTTAATCAGCATAATGATCACAATATGATCTTAACCATCCCCATCACTATCACCATCATCATCACCAACATTCTTATCATTGTTATCACTACCATTGCCAATACTTTTATCATCATCACCATCATCACCAACATCATTATCATCATTACTGCATCCATCATCATCATAGCCACCATCACCATCATCATCATCACTATTGACATCATTATTGTCACCACCACCATCATTCACCATCTTAATCATCATCACTACCACCACCATTGTCATTAACCATAACCATCGTCATCATCATCACTATAACCAATGATGTCATTATCAACACCATCATCATCATTTTCATTATCACTATCATTCATCATTATCTTCATCATCGTCACCACAGCCATCATCATCTTCATCATCTTCCCCATTTTAATTAAGAAATCCAATAGAATTTAGTGACGCCTTGTTGATCTTTTCCTATGAAATCAGGAACTGACCAACTGGGTAGACTGGTGCCTTTCTCAAGGAACAGTAAGAATCCAAATTAATGACCTTGCCAAGGACCTTGGAGATGGACTGACATTGCTGGATTTGGTGGAAGTGTTGAGTAAGTCATACTTTGAGAGAGTGTATTAAAGGGTGGTTAATAATAATTTAAAGTCCCTATCAAGCTTATTTTTTTTATTTTTTGGATTATAACTGTTGTCATCTGTGAACTCCAAATTCGAATAACCAAAGAAAATTTCCACGTCTAAGTATGCTTTTTAATCACAAAAAGATCGGAATGTAAACTTTGACAGAGCAGGCCGGGGACTGGTAACCTGTGACGTACAGCAGTGAGTTATTTGGTTTTTGTTTTAAAAGTATTCATTTCTGTTAGAAAATGTCAAAGAATTTTTATGTCAAATATTTTTAAGGGAATAATTCATTGATTCAAGTTATAAGAATGTGACTATTGTAGCCAGAATTGAATTTTTTGAGATAAAAACGATTGTTCCTGCCTCATGCCTCGTGCTACGTCATATGCCTCCTGCCACGTTATCACTGCACGCTTCAAGTCTAAAAAGTGTAATAGGAATGGCGAGAAAAACTTTTATTTTCAAAAATTACTAATATTAAAGGGTTCTACTTTTCATCTGGAAGGTAAAAAAATAAGCTTGACAGGGACTTTAAGCAATTAGTATATTAACAAGTCTTAACCAATTTGTGTACTGTAGTAGACAAGTAGGTCAGCTACAAAGGAACAAGATTTCATGACAATATCAAAATGATTTCTTTTTATTTATTGATTTACTTTTCATGTCAGTTTAGGTACAGTTTTACTACTGCTAACATAAAGAACACTAAAATTAATTAATCTTTTATAGGTTTACAAAATTATCTTATAATCTAGTCGATGTTCTTGTGAGTATTTCATGTTGCAGTTTCATGATTAGATTCTTACTGTTCTCACTGATTGTTGTTAAAGCTGGAACATCTCCGCCACAGCTCCATATCAAACCCGCTCTACAAGTACAGAAGATGGAGAATATTAACTCATGTTTGGAGTTCTTGGAAGAATGGGGCGTCTCTACAGACGGCATATCAGCTGAAGGTGTGTGTATGCCATGGTGGAACGGTGTTGGAAAAGGAAGGGGTTCTTGTAGACCATAATGTGGTCATGGTTCGCAGTTACTCCTGGAATTCCTGGAAAACTCCTGGAATTTTGAAATTTCCTTCCAGGGCTCTGGAAAACGCATGGAAAAGCAGTTGATTTCCCTGTACTCATGGAATTTTGTGGAAAATGTTTCAACCCTAAAACAAACAAACCTATCGAAGTATCGTGCTTGCAATTATACATTTTGTGTTTAGACTAAAGTTTAGGAAGTTTGGATTTGGTTCAGTTTTTGTCATCTTCAAAGGCTGGAAAACCTAGCAATAGTTTTTGCGGAGATCTTTGATATTTGGTATCGTTGTGTTTTTCGCCGAGAGAGAATTAGGTTGCCAGGTTCTTGAAAAATTAGTTTGCTACCCCTAAAACTCCTGGAATTTTGTTTTCATTGATAATCAGTATGAACAATGTGCGGCTTAAAGGAGGATTGTTGTTATCCAGCTCTCCTTAGTCTCCACTCTTACTTTCTTGGAGTATTTGGAAGAAGGCTTCGCACTGTTTGAACGTATAAATGTTAAAGTCTACTTAAAAAATTTTTTTTATTTTCTTTCACCATTGCACAACAATTTAACAATAGAAATGAACTGTTGGGAAAAGATCTACCGATGTCAAAACGTTTTAAAATAATTTTTTTTGAAACAAAAAGGTAAAAAGGTGCATTTATATACCACTTTTTCCTTAAGAAAGCGCAAAGGCGCCTTACAATAATCAGTTTACCCCCACCAGCGGACCGGAAGCATATATAGGCGCCTCAGGCAGCCGCTTCAAAGCAGTCCATGTATTCTGGCACTTATTTTACCGACCCGGGAAGGATGGAAAGCTGAGTTGCCTTTAGCGGGAAAGAAGGTCGCCCAAATGTTCAACTCTCGACCAGGCCGGTAATCTAACCAGGATTGGGAGGCAGAGATCTTACCATTTACTGTTACAACTGCAATAAAATACTAATTCGTTATCTACCAGTTACTGTTTACAATACCGCATTTTAAAACTTGTGTTATAGATCTTGTAAAAGGAAACATGAAAGTTGTACTAGCGCTTTGCCACTGCCTGAAGCGAGCATTTGGGACACCACAAGGTATGTACAAACCTTTGAATTATATGTAATCAGTTAAGCCGAAGGCCTCTTTTACGTGGAGAGAGTTGTCTCGACATATCTCGGCTTACCGGGACGATGATAAGCTGGCATTTACATGCAAGAATGTCATCCCGTCTGGCCAAGACAACTTCGACGTGGATTATTTTTCTTGACATCGCCTGAACCTTGACGAAAAACACGAGTTCTGGACGTTCGTTGAAAGCAGTCAAATTTCCTCTGTTTCTGCAGGATTTGGAACAGAAATCCTTCCCTTTTTCGCAATATTGCATGGTTCGCGGAATAAAGCGGGAATAGTTACGTAATGTGTGTCAACAACTGTCAAGTCTTGTTCCGCCTGGCCGTCGGCTGTATGCCGGGATAGCCCATCTGCAAGTAAACGAAAGGAACTGTACAATAGAAACGGTCAACCCGGCAAGCCGAGGCTATACCGAGATATCTCGGCTTGCTGGAACAACTCGCACCATGTAAAGAGGCCCTAAGGTTGTAGATACAATTATAGTAAGCGCAGCAAATGTCCTTGCAGAGGGTAGGATCGGTGTTTGTCAAAGATTTTCATTATCCAGCTCCTATTGAACATATTTCCTCCAGGGCGAGAGGGATGCGTGTGGAATTTTTAGTCCGAAGTAATGTCTAAAGCACTAAAAGTAAAGACGTTTTGCTGCTCGCTAAAGTTACTGTTATATGCTGTGGTTTATCAGTAACCTTAAGGTATTCGCTCTTTGTAGGTGTACCAGCTCAATTCAGGGAAGACACACTTCGTCAGCCCCTTCCAGTGCATGAGGACCCAAGCAACGATTTTAGCATCATGTCAACTGAAGTCGAGAGCAAGATATTTACTCCCAATGTATCACATACACCAACTAGAAAAACAGCGTCTAAAATATATTTAGAGTCAAATCCACAAACGGTTTTAAACTCTCGCGTCAGTTTGAAACAAGAGAATATTGATTCAAAACTTTCAGTTAATCCACCTTCAAGCTATCAACAAAAACTAAAAAGAGAAGCAGATCTTAGAGCTGTAATAGATTATTACGAAAAACAAAAGCTTGCTCTTGAGGAAACATTGCGACAGGTTCAATTTGACCATTCGTCTGGTGATAACACGAGAGTACTTGATGTAAATGGTAACATAAGTGGTTTCTCTGTTGTAAGGGCTCCAGTATGTGAATCGTCATGCAATTACTTAAATGATACGATAGGAAGGACAGCTAAGGATTGTGGGTACAACAGCGTGGTAAAGCCAGAATGGCTAAAAGATAAAGAATGTTTTTCTCCAGAGGATATGTGGAAAAAGTCAGATGCACTTTTTGGAGAAACGCTGCCTCTGGTTTTGTATAATCAAAAACGGAATACTTCCAAATTGCGTTACCACTTGCTGGAGGAAACGTCGGTGTTTGAACCGTCAGATAAATGGAGAACTCCCAGCAGCCATGAGATACAAACTGGTCAATTTACGACGGGGAAATTTCGCGAGAAAACCGATGCAAAGCAGAAGTTGAAGGAGATTAAGCGACATCTTGAAAATCTGAGGCTTTTGCACCTACGTCATTCAGAAAGTGAAAATATACGAGTAGAGCCAAGAACTAGTCCTAGATTTTCCACAAGAGAGGAGGCAAGTACGGGTCCCATATCACCAACAACTGCAAGAAACTACTTACATTCTAATTTCATACCTCGAACACCTAAAAACATTGTACCAGACAGACCTCAAAGTGCTGTATTTGACAGAAGAGAAAACACTGCGCCCGGCACATCCCCAGCTAGGGGTGCTGATGGTTTACTTAACATGTCTTATCCTCCTGTAACCTCGAATAGGAACGCTAGACCTAGATCTGCTGATATTTTAAAGCAAAGGAGACCTTATAGTGCGGAGTCCAGGCCTAAGAGTGCAAATTCCACTTTTTCAGATCTTTCTCAATCAAGCTATTATAGAAAATCCCCGGATGGGCTTAATAGATTAAGCATACCGAGTAATAACATGGCCCAACTTCCCGTGCCAGGGTACATAGAAGCCTGTGACTCCCAGTTGTTTTTACCTAGATCAAGGCCATTGGGAATAAACGATCCGGTCTCAGTGAGGACGAAGAAGAAACTTGAAATCGAGCGAAGTTGGTGTAGTACACCCAAACCAAGAAGATTACGGAGAAGTTTGGATACAATTCTTGCCACAGGGAAAGAGTTTGCTGCTACTGTGGATGTTGAGTCGAATATTGATGATTCCTTTTATGGTTCAGTGTCTTTAGATGGACGCGATCAAGCTCGCTCACCAGATTCACGTCCCTTATCAAGGACTGATTCTGATGACACGACGAAAGACTCGCGACCATGTCCTAAGTTTCGTGGCCTCACAGCATTAATCAGAATGACTGCCAAGAAAGCGAGCGGTTAAATACTGCCTTTCTGTGAACATATTTTAGATAACATAAACTATGTTTTGACAGACCCTTTCCACATTTGTTTAGTCAATTGAAAGCCTAATGTTTGTATTCTGTACCTTCCAGAAATGGAGATAGTAAAAGAAGGTTAGTAAGTGCTGAATTGGTGAAGATTTAATGTTGAAAACTGTGGCAAAGGTAAGAATGTACGGAGTTTGCGTTGAACGGGCATTGACCCCTTTACAGCCTCGATCCCGTGCAAAGTCTCATTAGAATTTCGCTAGTGTCACTGTTTTCAATATTAAATTCCCAAATTTCGTGCTACATTTTCACCTGCTATTTCTATTCTTGACACTTACAAAGAGGGCTTATGTCACTTGGGTTGTCTGCGTGCGTCGTAAGACTGTATAGCTTTGCCGTTCTCTCTATATAGTTCCCGATAGATTAACAAGTTTAAACCTACTAAAAGTACCAGCATAGCTAAATTTTGGTTTCATATGTTGTTTTTGATTCGGCAAGGTTGAAAGATATACCAGAGTAAACCATCACAAAACGTGTGCCCAATGATTTCCTCCGAAATAAACTTGATTCTCGGCTAATTTAAAGTGGAACAAAAAAAGAAGAGTTTTGAAAATCACAAAGCAATACAACGGGGTTCTTGACAATAGAATTACCATTCCTAGAGGGTGATCAAAAATTGGAAAGTATAGTAGCTGTAGCAATTAATACAGTTGACCACCCTCCTCCCTTCCTCACTCTAATTAATCGACCATAAACATGATTAAAAGGCGGGAGTAAACCCAATTCGCGCTTTGTGGCCACTTTCCCTAATGTTTCTTACGATACTTCCTTCCATGGTTTGGATCTATAAAATCGCTCTGCTTAAAACACAGATGGAATGATGGAGAGTCGGTTTGAATACCTTTAAATTTTTTTGGATGAATTTTGAGTTATACTTTTTTTTTCTTGAAGACTGGTAGTTCTAAGGAGAATTTTGAATTTAGTGATTCTTTGGGAAGTTTAAAAATTAATTTTGAAGTTAGTATTTGATGTAAGCTCGCTAAACCAAAGCTGTACTAGTCCCATGCAAGGAGGAACGGTTTGCTGATTTTACTCGATATTCTTATTATTCAAATATCTTTTTCAACTTCCTCACTATCCAACAAAAGTTTGGGTGTACCCCCCCCCCCCCCCTTAATGTTGTACGTGTTATTTTTTCTTTACATTATTAAAAAACTTTAAAACTTTTTTCTTACAATAAAACTATTACTGCTTCCTGATTAGTATCTGATCATGTTTAGTATAATTTTCTTTGAATAAATGTCCAGAACATTTCTTGTTAAAGATTTTCCTTTCATATATAAAACTCCAAAATCGATCGAGCTTTTCATTGTAAATTTGAAACTTAGAAACCGAAGACGTACTTAATTTTTTTTTTACAGCCCATCTTGTTTGCACAGCTTACAGTGACCTAATCGTTTGAGGTTTATCAAGAAATGTATTACCATACGGAAGAGAAGTCGAACTTTATACAGGGGAAAAAATACATTTAAGTTATGTATCGTATTTACCAGTGTATAACACGCCCCCTTTTTTTGTTTTCAAACGACCTTCAAAATCCGGGTGCGTAATAAAACGGAACCTTGCATCTTGAGAGTAAAGAAATTAGCGTACAGCCATAATTTAATGTCAGGACACTTGCGTTGGAATAAAATAACTAAATGAAGACAATTCTATTTTTTATGCTGTAGATTAAACCGGCTACGGCTTGATTGGGCGTGCATGAGATGTAAACAAAGTTGAATTGGGAAAAATATTCAATCATTGGCTTGCTGTTTGAGTGATTGCGGGCTTGTTTCGGTTTGTTGTCATTCGGTTTATTATCGGCATTATTATGATAATCAGCTTGAATTTATCACTATTATACATGGACGCGTATAATATACGGGTAAAAAACCGTTTTACTCATTTCAAACGGCGGTTGTTGGATGGCAGTTACAATATATTAATTGCCTCTACCGTTATTATTGGGTGCTTCAAAAAGAGCCCTTATACAGGCGAAAAAATTGCCAGCGGGCGTAAATATTTTTGATGGGGGCATGGGACGAGAAAAACAAACTGAAGTCACGCGACCTCGGCACCACATGTTGATGTTGTTTTATTCTCAAAGCACGGCGGATAACCAGTTAGAAAATGAACAACTATGTCGTTAAGTGAAAGAATTCCTCACTTAAAAGCTGATCCCATCGAGTTTATAATCCTGACAGTGTTTGTTTATCTTTTGTTATCGATTACAGAGTTGATTCGAAACGTAGAAGGATGTGCAGATGACAAAGTATGTAAACAAGGCCAGTGTCAAGGAAGTATTTGTGTGTTGGTTTCTGGATCGCAGTGTTTTCATCGTACTAATGAGTCGTGTGACAGAGGAGCAAACTGCTCCTCTGAAAGAGAAGAGTCCTGCATTAGTAACAGTTGCTGGAGGAAATTTCCGTGTTTGAAGACGACTTTGCTTACCGGCACAACTCCGCGAACAAACGAAAGCAAATGTACTGTTTCAACAGATTGTAATAGCTCCGGTGTTTGTGAACGCAACATTTGTATAGACGCCCGACGCATCGACCAAAACACTGGCCAGGAAACAAACCGCGTGCTTTTGATTGTTGTATGTTTACTAGGAGTATTAATCCTAGTGTTCGTGGTAAAATGTTATTTTAAGATAAGCGAAGTACGGAGGAACCGAAGATTACAGCGTCTTCGTGGTGCATCGACGCGCTCTCGAACTCATGATGCTGAGAGAGGCTCACATCAGGAACAAACGCACGATCTGGCGTTTGTGTGTGATTATTACACAGCGAACAACACAGTTGAAGGGTTTCCAGGCTTGAATCGCGGTGTTGCAGCCGTGATACAACTTGGCTTGTCGCCCCCGTCATATGAGCAAACGCAAGAAGATGCTAATAACGAACAAGGACCACCACCGTCTTATGACGAAGCTGTTGGAAGCGTATCGCGCTAATGTTGACATAATAATTACTTTAAATTCTACCTTAAAAATTTGTGGAAATAAACGTTAAATTAAAGCGACAAAGGGCGTCCTGTTGACCTAAAGTAGCATATGTTTTCATATATTTTCACTTCAATTTAACAGAGACATTGTACGATTTATAAACATATATTCGTGAAAATTTTACACGCCACACGCCACACGCAGCACTGGTGATCTAAGTTTTGAAATACAGTGGTGCAAACCTTTTGAGATAATCTATAACTCATCATTGTTGCTTTATTATAAACGAAAAGCTGATTTCGTAATGTACTACGTAAAATAATCAACCAGATTAATCTAAATATTTTGATATTCATTTTAAGTATTTCATTAGGCAAAAATTTTGGAGAAAACGTTAAATCATAGTCCCTCGAGGGACTATGGTTAAATGCGAAATAGAGCGTCCTGTTGACCAAAAGTAGCATATGTTTTCATATATATCCATTCAAATTAACGGAAACATTGTACGATTTATAAACATATATTCGTGAAAATTTTACACGTCACACGCACCACTGGTGATCTAAGTTTTGAAATACAGTGGTGCAAACCTTTTGAGATAATCTGTAACTCATCGTTGTTGCTTTAGTATCATGAAAAGCTGATTTCGTAATATACTGCGTAAAATAAACAACCAGATTAATTTAAATATTTTGATATTTTTAAGTATTTCATTAGGCAAAAATTTTGGAGAAAATGTTAAATCATAGTCCCTCGAGGGACTATGGTTAAATGCGAAATAGAGCGTCCTGTTCACAAAAAAGTAGCATATGTTTTCATATATATCCATTCAAATTAACGGAAACATTGTACGATTTATAAACATATATTCGTGA
>JAOBAT010081775.1:0-19276 GCA_026413305.1 Hydrozoanthus tunicans
GTTGTTAGTGCGTGATATAAGTCGACAATTTTAGTTACTAGTACTAGCTGTTAGTTTTCTACTCCAAAAATTTTTTTGTTTTACTATTTAAGTTGTGTTTCCGAGGGGAAGTTTTGGTAAGTTGCGTTGTGTTCTGATGGTTGGAAGCTGCTAGTCGAAATCTAAAGCTGAGAGTTTTTTATTTGTAAGTTGACGACTTTAGGTTTTAGCAGTGGTTTTCTATTTTCAATATTATTCTTAAGTTATACAGTAGCAATCTTTCATTTTAATGATAAGGGGTATCATAATTGGAGCAACGCTCTGTGTAGACTTTCTAGCCTTATGGCGAAGCTAATAAAATAAAGAAAAATAAAAAAATAAAATAAGTAACACTTACCTAAATGCTGCCAATACGTGGGCGTAGACTAAAAAATAACATAAATTGAATTATCAGCTTCTCTCAGTAATCAATAAGGGAATAAAACAGTGGATCGCATGTCTTTCTAGACAAAAACAGAACATGCGCTATGTTGAGAAGAAAAAGAGGCAAAAGCAAGTTTTCTCTCTACTTTTCCGGTGCCTGCTACAACATACGGTTTTCTACCACTGTCTAGAAACACAAGTGAGGCTGTCTTATTCCTTAAATTTAGAAAATATAAACCTCTCTCTACTGTTTTTCTTGTGTTATGTGACTTAAATTGGTAATAAAACCCATGACTTCAATATTGATCAAGAAATCTTTGAAAACCCTGATCCAAATATTAATTTTATAGATTAATAGCATTTTACTTACCTTTTTTGCCATCTTTGACATACTCAGGATCTACCAGGACAACTCCATCTAGCAAGCAAATCACAAACATGGTTAGTTTGCTAGTAGACATATACCCTAACAACTAAACTAGCTGCCATTATGTCAATGCCGGTCTGACACCAAAACTAGACAAGACAAAACAAGACAACTTTTATTTTTTCCATTTAAAATATAATATATTAACTTAATAATAATAAATTAAGGGAGTTTGTCCCCTGAAATAACTTAAGAGCTAACTAGTTTAGGAGACAAGATTACCCAAGTTGTTGCAGTTGGTCAAAGGATAGAAAAAAACATTAAAAAATGGAACCAAAGAAAACAAAATTCAAAAACCAAAAGCTCAGATACACTGGTTGATACATGCAAAGCTTAGACAGAAGGCAGCAAACGTTTCTGAAAAATCAGACAATGATGTAAACTGTACTGAAAGGGTTAACCATTTTAGTTGGGAGAATTTACCAGTACAACTGGGACTGAAAGGATTAACCACTCTAGATGGGAGAATTAACCAGTACAACTGGGACTGAAAGGGTTAACTACTCTAGATGGGAGAATTTACCAGTACAACTGGGACTGAAAGGATTAACTACTCTAGATGGGAGAATCAACCAGTACAACTGGGACTGAAAGGGTTAACTACTCTAGATGGGAGAATTTACCAATACAACTGGGACTGAAAGGGTTAGCCACTCTAGTTGGGAGAATTAACCAGTACAACTGGGACTGAAAGGATTAACCACTTTAGGTGGGAGAATTTACCAATACAACTGGGACTGAAAGGGTTAACCACTCTAGGTGGGAGAATTTACTAATACAACTGGGACTGAAAGGGTTAACCACTCTAGTTGGGAGAATTAACCAGTACAACTGGGACTGAAAGGATTAACCACTCTAGATGGGAGAATTTACCAATACAACTGGGACTGAAAGGGTTAACCACTCTAGTTGGGAGAATTTACCAATATAACTAGGGAAGGTTAAAAAGTTGATGTACTAATACACACCAATTGGATCAATGTGTTCAATATGGTCCACGAAATCTCTTTTTCCAAGGTATGTTGTGATCTGTAAGACAATATGTTGTTTTATAAAATATCAACACAGTTAATATCTTTGCTACAAAAGATGGAGGAGGGAGGGGTCAAAGACTGTAAACAACAGGCCATTCGGATGAAAATTGATATTTTTTGTGGGGGAGGCTGAAAGCATAGCTACAGTAGCTTAGAATTGCAGGCAGTGCTCTGACAGTAATTCAACACTAATCTATTATAAACATGGAAACTGAGAATGAGAAAACTATTGGGGCCTCTCCCGGCCTTCTGCTTCAGATGGGCCTGATCAGCGAGTATTTACCATGTGATGCAAAACTGTGTTTTTACATTTTTTATTCAAAAAAATTGTAACAAAATAATGACCAATTATGAAAACTACAACCCAATAAGAAGTTTCCAAAATATCATAATGCCACAAATGAAAATTGTTAATATACTAATTAATGGAAATCTGGGTGCAAACAGGATTTTTGCCTTGTTTGAAAATATTAATGAGCAACAGCATTTTCTAAAGATCAAAAAACTGAACTAGATAACTTAATAAATAACAACTATTGAAACTGAATGGTCAAAATTTGATTAATCAGCCTTCAGATATTTTTATGTACACAAAAAAATGAAATAAAAATGCACAACTTTCATTTTAATCAGGTAAACCAGAGCATTATATATGCCTACTCAATATTTCTAAATTATATTGAGTTCAGGAAAACTAATAACCTGTGTGTAACATATGGTATAGTTTTAGATATTTGGTTCAAAAATGAACTAAAATGTGCTTTAAACATTTTCTTCTTACTTAAACTGCAAAGCTATTTTTCTTTCTGTTGTCGACAATACAACTGGTTTGATAATTCAGCTATAGTTCACTATCAATTCACTATCCTGGCCGACACCTTTATTATTTTTTTTCTGAAACACTCAAAAAGGTAAACAATTTATGATGAATTAACCAGTCTCCATCTCGTTAGCTCAGACAAATGCAATATTGATCAGCCGGCATTGGCAGCTAGCTAGCTAGTACCAGCTCTAACAAAATAAGGTGAAGCAAATTTTTCGCACATCTCTGCTTTGACATTCTTAAACCTACCTGCCTTGTTTCGAAGTCAATAAATGTCATAAATATTCAAACATAATAATATGTCAATGTTAAAATGTCTTTTTTGAACAAAAATGGTTATAAAACAATCACTTAGAAACTAAGCGATCTGTCAAAGCATATACTTTTACAGCTCACAACTTAATTTAACAAAACAAAACTCTAAGATTATATATAACCTTTTCTTGCAGTATTTTGTTCTATTTAAGATATATTGCTCATGTCAAAAAGAAGGAAAGATCTTATCTTTAAGAAAGGGATAATATATTGCAGTAAGTGGAGATATAAGGAAATATCAGGTCTCGTAACTGTCGCTTGTATTTAGTTTAAACAAATAAAGATCTGCTCCAGCTCTACTAAACATTACACAGGCCAGATAAAGTAACCGTTGGTTCATTATATTGGGGTTTTAAGATGCAGTTAAAAAAATTTCATATTGAATAATAATTAAATTATGTTGTTTCTTGTTTACTTTGTAAAGGGACAGGAAGTTTAAAGCCTGACTTTCTTTTCTAGACCTTAATTCTTTTCGTACTTTGAAAATGCACGAAAACCTTAAGTATTCGAGGTAAGGACAAAAAGTTGAATTCACTCTTTCCATAGACACCATTCAATTTTTCTCAAATTGCTTAAAATTACTGACAATTAAGATATAAAACCAAGGCACATTAATTCTAAAACAGAGCTGCACAATATAATTTTATTGTTTGAAAACGACTTTCGCCAAGCATAAGATTTTGCTTTGCTTTTCATGGCAGTTAAAACATGAACCGCTTTTAGGGAACAAACTAAAGATCACGAAAAATTTCAAAGCCCGTGTCACAATTGGCAGCAGTTTTGCATTTTCAAATGTAAAATAAATCACGAATCTTTAATTTTATGTTTTCCTTTCACCTGTCGCATGTCACTTTTCCTTAATTTTTGTATTATTTAGGAATTAGAAACACATCGATCTAACACACAAAACAGAAGAATTTAAAAGCTTCCTCTATGTCTAAAGAAAAATTTTCTAAAGGACGCTACTATCTGTACTTGCATTTAATTTGCGCGTGTACTCGGTCGATCGATAAACTAATTCAAAGGGAGGAGGTTTGGTAGGCGGGTAGGTGAAACGAAACCGCGCAAATTCTCCTCCAAACTCAACACTTTACAGACCCAAAACACATCTAAATTTGAAACCATTTCGCCTAAACGCCACAGGCAGGTGACTCGACGGATGATATATGTAGTAATCGGTAATAAAATTGCCCTATGAATGAACAACAATAGTTCAACACAAATCAAATGATTCAGCTGCTTGCGATGGCTCTCTCACTCTACTGAAAGCTATCGAAATCAGGCCACAATTCATCAGCAAATGATTGTAAAAAGACAAAAAGCGACAATCAAACAAAACAGCAGCCTTACCTTTCCATTTGGTGAGGTTTTCTTGAAAACCCTACAATCAACAGTAAAATTGCAATAAGTCCCGCTGTCATATTATAAACATGAATCTCAATCCGTCTTTTATTTGCGAGGTTGGTGAAAGCGTTTACAGTTTGCATTTTGCTAATCGCTTCAAGCGCCTGTTTCCTCCACTGAAACTGATATATCTTTTGTAACCTCAATCCAAATGCCTACAACCAGCAGCTGCTTTGTAAAGTTCCGATCGCCAAATCGTGCAGCCAGCCTTTGCGGTTGATCAACAAGTCAGCTAGGACACGGCTACAAAATAGAATAAAACAAAACAAACAGAAAATCGTCCGATGACTTACCGAGTCCCTGCCTTTTTGGGTGCTTCAACTGCTGCATTTTCATTAGACTCCATGCTTCTTGATATCAGCAGATACTTGCAAATTAATTTATACCTTCTCCGTTCTATCTAAACACTGGCAAGACGCAATTGCAACAAATGTTTGTGTACTTCCAACTCACGATCACAGACTTCAACGAAATACAACCGAGACACGGATAGGTTTCCAGCATGTAGAAACAGGAGCGACCACAGATTTCAACTCAAAATCCTAGTACTCCATTACAAGAAATCCAAGTCTCACCCAGCTAGAAGTTGCTGCCTTACATCAACACTCAACACTCCCTTTCGCCCTCTATGGCTCTGAAATGCACAAAACGAACAAATCGAAGATTCGCATACTTTACGCATGCGCGCTCAGCTGGCTTCGTCGGGTCGTGACGTCACGGCAAGGCTCATTTCGGGAACAGGTGCACCGACACTTGACTAATCACGAAGGGTTTTCCCCTCTGCATGTTCGGCGCTTTTTGAATTAAAAAATTACAACTGACACCGCTCCCGTTATCTTTAATAAATGATATTCGCACAAATCTAAATGGTAGCGATTCCAAGCCCTTTATTTAGCTTTGTGAAGTTAATAAGTGCGCGGCCTCTAAATTGTTCTTTTCTTTAATGATCAGTTTCATAACATGCAGTTCATAAAATGCGCAAGGACAGCGCGACCGTGCCATCAACATCTTACCTTTCTTATTGTTTACAGAAACTAGCATGGATCTGTTTTAACTATCCTTTAAAATTTGATACGTTGAACATAAATTAAAGCTTTTTCTCATTTCTGGGTCCCGCGCTATCTTTTGTCTGGTATCAATGCAAATACGGCACTGTGCAGATTGAAATCGGCGATACAAAAATTTTAACATTGAACAACAGATTGTAGTCCCTAAATTTAAATTTATACTTATTTGAAATATCCAGTTTTTGTTCGAAGACCAATCGGGTGCATTTTTCTCGCGAAAAATTATTGACAACAGCAGTTTAATAATATTAAAATTTAAATACAACTTCCGGACGACAAAATTTCGGTAAAATTGCTCAACGGACTAAAGTATATTTTTACTTAGAAAGAAACGGATAACTGTGTTAATGACAAAAATACGATTACGAATTCATCCCAACTTCTGCAAGTTAAGTGAAGCTATTAACTCACATAATAGAAAACTTCCATAATAGGAAAAGGCACTTAAAGGTACTCTATTGTTGAAAAACAGTGTCAATTGAAAAAATTTTCTTATGGATGAAAGAAACTATATGACTGACTAAAAGATCAAAGCAACATAAGAAGTTACTTTAAATCGCATACTTGCTGTGCGACAGGAAATTTTTAAACGAAGTAAGCGGCGGCAGCACGCCTGTTGCATGGCGATAATCACAACCCACCTGTATGATTATAACACTACGTTTTCAAAATAAAATATTTGAAAATATCAGGTAGAATACAGTATTACGTGAAAGTCTAAGGAAATTTACTACAGACGCCCGACCGAAAATAAACACTTCAGAAATAAAAACACAATTTTTCAAGAAACGAAAATTTAAATTCGTTTTTAGGAATATTTCGATCTTTAACTCAAATCATTTTCAACAACACTCACAGAAATGTGCGATCACTTAAATACCCTACACAAAATTTAAATTGCAAAATATTTATCACTGCGAGTCAAAATAGTTTTCAAAGCTTTAAAGCCATGACTGACTAATAATCTGGCATTTGTGTTATAATCTCACCGTAGAATGTACTTTTTTCTGTAAATTTTGTAATTTGAATTTACACTTTTTAGCACTTGTACTCTGGTATTGTCTTGAATTTTGTTGCAGTATTGTAATATTTTAATTGTAATTTCAAGCAACGACTTCCATTCATAAGAGCAACTATCTTGTTTGGAAGAATTACCTACAAGGACGTTTTAAGCTGGAAACTTCAACCAAGCCTTTAGTAATGCTACTTTAAAATCAAAGTGCCTATAACATTAACAATTATTTTTGTAACCAGTAAAAGTGTTTGGAAACTAAAAACGTTTAAGAAAAGAATTTTTGATCAGCCGTAACCTCGATTTTTTATACATATTTGAAGTTCAAGTTTTATTTGTTCACGACCGCGTTTTATGGAGACTGGAGATTTATTCAGAAGCAGATTCATACAGTTCTCAGTTCTTTTGTCCCTTTGCGTTTAGAAAAGGTCTCATTTGCTCAACATTATAAGTCGGAAATGACGTCGCAACCCAGTCCCCCGAAAACCCGGTCGTGACCCAGATGTCTGACAATTTTGCTAGTTTGACCCACTGTTTGCACAAGTACTTTGACTTGTATGTGAAGTGATCTGATCCGAAAAATGTTGTTAGCGTTATGTGCACTTTAAACGGACCAACGCTTTAACGCTCCTATCCGCGGAGAAGGCCCAAAATCTTCATCTCTCGACAAGACCAGGGTTCGAACCCAGCCCTCGCGCTCACGGCAGTCACAGTTTTTACCGACTGAGCTCTGCTCTCCAACATATCAGTTTCAATATCATCAAAACGGGTAAGTGAAGTCTTCTTCCTTCCTCCTATATTTGCAACTTCTCAAAATGCGCCAAATATAAAAGATGCGCCAGATATATTCTCTCCTTAAATCTTCTGTTTGCAACATCGTCTTTAAAAATGCGCCTTGCAGATATGGTCTCTTCCCCTTTTTGTTTGCAGCATCATTTAAAATACTTTCCCTTTTACACGTGTAATATCCTTTCAGATGTGCCAGTTTGTCCTCTCCCTCCCATTGTTTGCAGCCGCATCCTTTAGGATGCGACAGTTATGTTGTCCCCTCTCTCTGCTTACAGGCATTCTTTAGAATGCGACAAATATGAGAATTGTAGGCCTCAAATAAAGATGTACATAGGGATTAGTTATTCGTTTGTGCTGTAAAAAAGTTAAAACGTTTCAAAGGCACTCTATGGAGTGTGATTTCAGTGTCTTCTAATTTGTCAACATATAACTTCTCAATACATAAAACATGCATGTACTGTGGAATCCCGGTATAACGATATTCGGTTTAACGATATTCCCAGTTTAACGATGGAGATTTATTCCCCGAAGGAGAATCTTTCCCGGTATAACGATAAAATCAACATGACAGACCACAGGATATTCTGTTTTTTTAACAAAACAAACGTTAATTAATAAATATCAACGCTTCTGTCAATAATTATTGTTCTTGCTTATACTCCAGCAGCCATGAATGCTGATGGATGTGTTTTAAACCAATTTAGATCATTATTTATTTTTTGAATCATTTGATATTACAAAGTATTAACTACAAATTTATCGATCAGTGAACATAGAGTAAAAACGCGTACGTCACCTTTTCACAGTATAACGATATTTTTTGAAATTTTCCCACAATATCGTTATACCGGCAATCTCGGTATAACGATACCCCGGTTTAACGATATAATTTTGACGCCCCCTTAGCATATCGTTAAACCGGGATTCCACTGTATACAAACTAAGTGGACAGGCAGCAAATTAAATGAGCAAAAATTGGAACTATCAAGAATGGTATACTAATGAAGATCAATATTTAAGTTCTCCCAATCTGATTACATGAAAATTTAAGGCCCTAGTTGGGAGAATTCGCCAACACATCATTTGTCATGTTTTGGGCTGAAAGGGTTGATCTACTTTCATACAGAAATATTGTTCGGCAAAAAAAATCGAAGGTAAAAGTAGAAAAATCGTGCTCGAAAACTGAAGAATACACTTTTTTTTTATAAAGTACCAGTAAAGTTTAGCGCTGACTCAATGTTCTTATTTTTTCGGCTATTTCATGCTCAAAGTGTTATTATTTTGTTGTTAAGGTTCCTAATTTTTCTATGTTCTCCAGTTGGGTTAACCCACTCCATATGTTGTGATACTATACGTGTGCTGTAGGGCACCTGGCCTGCAGTCTGATGCTTGTTTGTTGCTGTGCATGTTCCTTTTATTTATCATCTATTACTTTTTATTTTTTTCATTTTTTATTCAGTTTCATTTAAAAAATTTCAGCATCAGATTGTTCTAGTATATTGTTCTTATTTTTCGAGCGATTTTGGCCTAAATGATCTTATTATGAAAAGTGTATTGAATACTTTGCCTGAAACAAATATTGAATACGGAATATGTTAATGAAGTGAATGACATACTTAAAAGAATAAGAAATGTTAAAAAATATTGGCAGGGAAAGGGAATATTTACCTCGAGAGAGCAGAGGTATACGGAATTTTTAGAGTGGAAATATATTTCGCTTTTTCCCCTAACTAAAAACAAACTCGGTGCCTTTTCCAATTAAGCACAGACTGGGCCAGTAAACAGATCAGGCCGATTCGAGTGAAGCTTTGCTTATGTGAATGGGGAATTGTCTGAGTTCCGCGCGCCTATCTATATATAGGACTATAGCGTCAAGGATCCCATCACACTGAGAAATGAGACAAATTTCCTGACGACCTCGGTGGCATTCGAACCAAGCCCGTTCGCACGTTAGTTGTACCGATGACAAAATGAAAAGTCCTTCATGTCGCGGTTCGGTCGTTAGAAATTTGTTTCTCTGCTTTCATCTGCTTTGACTGAACTAACAAAACAAACTTAGCACAACTCGATTTTAGCGCAAGTTACCAAGAAAACAGTTGTGAGACTCCCGCAAAGAATTTCACAAATGTTTTCCATCCAATCAAATGAGAACAATTCGCTTTGCAGGTTTTACTAATCCTTTTAAAGAGAAAAATAATTGGTTCAGAACAGCCCTTCGGGGATGAATCGCTAATCTTTACCAGTATGCAACCCACAATTAAATTGTCTGAGACAATTTTTAACCCTTTGTTTTAGTTTAACCACTGCATGGCATGAAAGAAGACTGATTATCTAGCTTTCCTTTCTTTAGGAATATCTGCTCATTTGTGAGAATTTCTGTTCGGTTCATTAACGTTAGTAATAGATTTTGAGCGGCATTTTTGTTCAATATCTCATTTCAAAGTAGCTGAAATGTTTTTTTCGAAATAGTTCAATGTTAATGTGTCGTTATAACAGTTTAAATAACTTTGCGGCAAATAGTATAGTTTTCTTTAATCTTTTCCGATCCTAATAGTTTAGTCTCTGTATAATGGAAAGATCTAGATAGAAAAGAATTCAATAATAGTTCTTATCTTTTCCTGGTTGTAAGACAGCTGATTCTGTTGTAGATTTGATGTACTGCCCTTAATAAAGTTGTGTTCTCTAGAAAATCTTTCTGGTGTGCTAATGAGCCAAATAATCAACCTGTCAGTGCACAGTAGTGGAAGGAACACAAGCAGTATTAAGAAAATGTGCAAAGAAAAGAAAAAAAAAGCGTGCATGCCACGAGATCTAGTCGCCAGACATATCCAGATTTGCATTTATCATTTAGCAACAACAACAGTGATGGCGAGCAAGATAGAAAATGAACCTGAGTAGCCGAAAGTTTCAAAACATGCAAAGTGAAACGAAAACTGAAACTTGTCTTTTTTTCGTTGTTGTTGATACAATAAAACTGTTTTTCTCTTTTCGATTTTTGTTGGTGTTGTTTATTAAATCCTCTCGTCCAGCGGTATCACGGCGTTTTGTATGCGCAGCGTTCCAACTCGGTGTGACTCTGGGGACATTTTAATGGTTTGCATCTCAGAGACAATCTTGATTTTGCGAGCGATTCAGTTCCGCTGTAATGGTTATAGTATGTAAAGGAAGCTAAATGAAGATGATCAGTGGGTATCAAGGTTAGTGATGAACGGCTTCTGTTGAGAAATTCGAGCCTGTAAGGAAGTGACGTCGGCTCTAAGGTTGGGCAAAATCGTTTTAATCCAAGACGTCTGGTGGCAAATAAATGCTATGTCAAAGTTCTTATTATCGAAACGCAAACGAGGATTTTGAAAATATGTGAAAGGGAAAATGAGTTAGATCAACCGAAAAGTTTTCTGCCGTTTTAGTCTTATGAGAACAGTCAAAGAATATTCGGGATCGGATGTTTGAAAAACGTTCCAAGGCAATGAGCGATAGCGCCAATGGTGTCGGTCATAACAATTTATACAATGGCGTTACTGCGTGTAACCAAGATGAATATGACGAAGAAGCTATAAGAAAAGACCTTCTCTCTGGCCGGGTTGACAGCTCGCTCAAGCAACTAGACATGGGTGTGATTCAACAGCAAATATACAACAGATCTCGCTCGGCTATGGAGGTAGGTTTTAACTTTTATGGAAACACCTTTCAACGGCGCATTCTCATCCTCGCCTAGGTAATTTGTTTAAATACACTAAACACGGTTTCTGTTCGCTAGTACTTATTATTCATTAGTTTTATTTTCTAACCTACAGGACCAGCAGTAAAATCTTCAATTAAACTTGTTTCATGTTAGTTATTCGTTACTTTAATAATTTGAGAAATGCAGCCACGGGATTCAATATGTGCGAATGTTGTTTCATACTGTTACTAGTGGTTTCGAAACTCGATGAAGTTGGTTGCCTATGACTTCAATATATTATGCCCACGTTTTAAGAAATATTTTTACTTTAAGAATAATGAAGCGGTGACTTGGAATAAACTGTTTGTGTTGTATTGTCTCGTATCTTGGTCTTGATGATTGATGTGGCCGACAGTGATGTGAAAAAAATTACTTGCTCGCGGTTAAATTATTGAAATCCTGTAAAATATGAAATTTCTCAGTTATTAATTTGTCGTTCCGTGCCAGTAAGGACGGGAAGTGATTACAAATGTATAGAAACTGCAAGAAAACGCTCATATTTTCCATGCAAATGCAGGGTGTTCGTTCATTTATTGTGTTAAAGACTTAATGTAGACAATATATGTAATACATAATATGGTTCTCTCAGTTCTCATACTTAACATTTTTAAATTGTGGTCATAAAAACAATGTTTTGTTGAAGAAAGAGCGACCCCACTCGAGGGCTTGAGTGTTGGTTCCTAAGAGACACTCAGAAATAATTTCGTTAGTGGATGATTATAGTTTATATTTAGCAGCAGTAATGTTTTTTAGCCTTTATCAGAACCGTGTTGTTAACCCCACGCTTTGACTCCTGTCACCAAAGCACTGTGGGCTCTAAAAAATATGCTGTAAGCTGTAATATAACTTAGGATTCACTTAATCCCTGTTTACGTACCAATTCAGGATATGTATGAATTGAACTTTTCAAGTAACAGGACTTTTAAGAACTTTGCTTTTCTGGCCATAAGTATTCTTTTTGATCATTATTACTAAATTTTTTATAAGAGATATATGTAGTTGAGATTTAGTACTTTATATATGAAGCCAATTAATTTGGCAAGCTTCCATTGCCTGCAGCTTTAGAAAACAAGTTTTATTATATAGGAGTTTCCATATGGACATGGTCTCAGAACAAGTTAAGAACAACACTCTTAAGTTTCAGGTGAAGGTAATTGAGATCAAAATACTGATATTTAGTACAATTATTATTAGTGAGGTGAATATATTTTTATTTATCATTATGACACTTGTGCTGGCTAGTGAAGATAAAATTCTGGGTGGAAAATTGAAGTGCCTTGTGCAAAAACGATGTAAGTGACTTTGTATATGAAACACTAAATTCTCCCAATGGTTATATCAAGAGATAACTGGGTTAATGTAGGGAAAATTGAGAACTTCATCAAAAGTCACTTACATTGTTTTTGCACTCGACCCTTCAATTGTTCAAGTGTTGATAAATACAAAAGGACTTCAGAATATAATATGACAATGACAAATAAAACCTAGAAGCAACAGAGTGAGGTCAAAGTTCTTAACTTTATACATAATTATATACTGTTTATATCAGAAATGAAATCGACGTGTTATGTAATATATGTAAAGTTTACCTTTAACACTCAGTGTAATGTTGTTGTTTTTTATTACTTGCCAGGCAATTAATCCAACACTTGCAAAACAGATTTTGCCTCAGGTAAGATTTATTGTAAATGAGTAATTATAATATCATGGGAACAATTCTTTCCTTCATTCTTTATAATTATAAATGAATTTTGTGTTTTAAAATAGCCAAACTAGTGGTATGACTGATGTTTTCTCAATAACTTTTATAAGAGGGTGCATCTGAATCATCCTAGATATGTATTGATAAACCAGTAACTCAAATAATTTTTTGTTAAAGGATCGATTTGAGTCAATGGATATGTAAGAATAAAAATCAACCAACTGTCCCTGTACGCAAACAACAGAATGTCAACCAAGGCAAAGGATTTTTTTGTGTTATCACTTACAGAATGATTTCAAAATCTACTGATCAATGTATTCAATTGGCCCTGAAAGGGAGTAAAATGTGATCCAAAGACATTTTATTCAGCATTGTTCTCCAGTCTTGGCAAGAATTGCTGCATTTGTTTTTACCACTTCTCTTTCATAATTAAGCTTAAATAAGTTAATGTAATTCCACATTTCCACAGTCCAAGGTTTTTTTCCAATTGTCCTCTTCTTCCATTTACTTGTCTTCCTTTGAGTGAGGATTCTTATGAGTATGTGCTGTTGTATTAATATTTTAAAGAAAATTAATTAGTTATCAACATAACATTGGATCAAGTTAAAAGACGATGCTAATTATAAACTGTATCATTATTACTATACAATGAAGTATATTATTGCAAAAAAAATACATTCAAGTCATTTGTCAAAAATACTAAAATTTACACACAGTGAGATAGAAAACAGTTTAGTCTCAACATATTTTACTATTAATATAAACTGTCATGAATAATATATTCTTGCTTAACTTTCAAACAGCTGTATGTTATGATGCAAATGGTCAGTAACATAGTAACAAGTATTTTTACTTAGAGCTTACAGCTGTTATTTTGTCTTTATGCTAGTGTAACTTTAAATTTGGAAACATTTTGTTTATGGAAAATGAACCAAAAAGGCATTTTTAAAATAAGCTGCATTCCAGCTATTTTTTGTACATGTTTGAAATGCATAGACTGGACTCAACCGAGTCTGGGATGTGGTATTTAAAGCTGTATTTATTTTCTTATTGTCTTTATTTCATGGACAGCAACAGTAGCAGAATTGAGTTTCTTGGAAAAACAAGTTCTGTATTAACATCACATGCAGCTCAGTCATATACCAAGAATGAAGATAGAAGTTTTTATTTTGGTATAAAAGAAATTCAAACTTCAAAATGGAGGAGATATTTGGGGCTAGATTTATGAAGTTATTTTTTGTCAGCTGTTTAATTATTCACATTGCTTTGCATCTTATCACCTATGTGGTCTATTACAAGTGTTTGGATAATCTTCATAATCCTTCTCAACGAATATCACATTATTAATATATATCTAAAAAAGCCTGAGGCTGTATGCAAGCCTAATATATGATTGTATGATAATTTGTATCATGATCAGAACACTGCTACTGTTAGGTTTTTTCGTTGTTCATGAATGGTCAGGAACAAATGAACAGCATATTGTTTTACTTAAACTTTCTTTAAAAAAGAGGGAGATTTTCATAAAATGGGGGATAGTGGGAGATCAAGTGAATAATGCATTAGGTATGATCAAGTAAAGTGCAGAACTGTTGTTGGCATCTCTAAGTTAGACATCTCCGTTGTATAGTTCTATGGTATCATCTGGATGGTTAAAATAGTAATGATTATAAACTGAAGAAATGATGGATGGATCTTTTTTGTTGTAGAACCGAGAAAAACTCTCTAAAGAAGAAGAAGCTGCAATTTGTATTCAGAAACACTTCAGGGGATATTTAGCACGGCAGCTTTATGTTGAACTCCTTTATGAACTTTATGAAAAGGTAGTTCTAATGTTACAAAAAACATTAAATCATGCAGAGATATACTGAGCTCTTGATGGGAATTAAACTTGTGACTTTCCATTCTTTCAATGTTAATATTTATATGCATTTGTTTCTATATTGGCAGTTCTTGAACTATATAACCATTTATAGCCTTTGCCTTTGAAGCTTGTTTTTCATGTATTTAAAATTTCAATTTTTCAAGATTTATTTAACAGTGAGTGTAAAATTAATCAGACAATATTGTTGCAGTAGAGGATAAGTTTTAGAATTACCTTTCAAATTATTGAAAGTGAATGTTATTATTCATCCAGTAGATTGATAAAAGTGAAAATTTTTTTTTGAAATATTTTTCTGGAGTTCTTGTCTAACTTGTCAATAGACATTTCGACTGAAACCATCAATCTTCATCTTTTCTCTCCATTCCTTGACATTGTAACGTGATAGTGATTTGATTTGTCATAAAACTTTTTTCACTCTTAAATCATTATTCCTGATAATTTACTGTATAAGAAAATGAAAATTGTGACTAAAACTAGCTTAGTAAAAAAAATAGGTTTTTAAAAGTAGTTTTTTTTACTTCCAAGTATACAGTTCTTAAAAATAAGCAGAGTTTACACACTATCTAAGGAAGTTTTTAGAGATAACCTATATTTAGACATAACACAGCAACCATGTTTGCACAGTCTGACTAGTGTAAACTGTTAGACAAGTGCACTTGAGAGAAATCAAAAGCAGAGCAATAATGTTTGTGCTCTTGATTTCTCCCAAACCTACTGAGGTTAGCTTTTGGTAACGTGATAGCTGTGTTAAATCGTTTCTTTTACAAAAATATGTTGGTTTCAAAACCAAGCTTGCACAGGCTAATCACTATTAAATACAAACAAAGATAGTAATCAATCAGAGCGAGTGAATTATTGAACTTATTTTGACAATACTCTACCTTTATTGAATCATAATGTAAAGAGATAAACTTAAATAGAAAACTTGTGTTGTTGCCTTTAGGAAGAAGAGGAGCGACAGCAGAAGATGAGAGAACAAGTTGAAGAAGGTCAACTGCTAATTGAAAAGTTAGTATGCATGGGTGGCAGAACCGAGGCCTGTGGGGGGCACTGTTCCACCCCCCCCCCCCATTTATTTGGTTTTGGGGTCCAGGCCTCCCAATAGCTCTCTATCTAGTTTTTTGACACTTGACGTGACACGGATCTGATTTTAATAAAATTATACGTATGTGTTTTTTTTTTTATTTTCATTTTTTTTCCGACCGGCTGAGCCAAATTATTTTGAGAATTATCCGTGCCCCAACAAATTAATTTGGTTTGGCCTAACTCAGAATAACTTAAAGCTAAACACAGCTGAGTAACTCCAAAAGTTAAACCTGTTCATTGTTTTTGTTTCAGTCTGTCCTGCTGTCCTTTGATCATTATTTTATTCTTAACTCTTAGTTTTGTGCTATCTGTGATATTACTAATAACAATGTTACCTAGTTTTCAAATTACATCAATTCATTTTTTAGTATAATTCTTATTAAATGAACTCAAATGAGAGTTATTGTTTTCATTCAAAGTGACTTCTAGCTGGTGTTAAATATCTTTTTTTTGGGCATATGTAAGAAATAAAGCTAGTATTCTCAATGCATGTATTGCACTGAAACTATGTTTTTGACTTAAACTGACCAGTGAGACTAAAATTGAGTTTTGAACTGTCATTAACTTAATGTTCAAATCTCAAAACATGAAGAATGAGATTCAAGCTGTTAGCTGATGACAATATACAGTATTTTTTTAAAAATATTATTACAACAAAGCAGTTGAATTGTGGTTTTGTTTGTTTCTGAATATATTACACTATTCATTCATGAATAATATGACTAGAATGTGGGTTTGAGAGAGCTTTTTATAATCATTACTTTTCTCTCATGATAACCATCACCAAATTTGAGGAAAAATGTATGTTGTATATTGTTTCTTTGCTGTGTTAAAAAATGTACAACTTACAGTTCATCTCTAGGCAAAAAAAGATCTCTTGTCAACCATAAACAAAGTGATATCAGTGTGTAATTTATTAATAACTACTGCAGCTACCGCTTGGGGAAAGAAATGGATGAGTCATCTTGTCTTCGAAGGAATCATCGGCGAAATATAGAGTGTAGTGTTGTAACGTAAGTAGACATAATAACTTCTTATTTTACTCCCTTCTGATTCGATTTGGCATCATTTTGAAAGAGTGATCGAGAGATATTTTTACAAGGTGTAGTATGAGAACCTAGATATTATAATAGTATAAACAAAACCTAGAGCTCTGTTGTGTAATATTGACAGTTGAAATGTTGTGGAACCTTAAAAGATTGAAAGTAAATTTCTTGGAACTGTTGTCTTTGTGTTTAGCTCAGAACATAAATTTGGTTTTGTGAGTGCGTTTGATGTATTTGAATATATTTCAAGTTGTTGTATTAAGACATACCCCACAGGAAGTTCTGACATACCACACAAACTAAAATTTAGCTTCACCTATTTTTGAAATTTTATATTTCCATTTTAGTGGTTCAAAGTTAGTTGTCTTAAATGTCTAAAAATTATTCTAAATTTTAATATATATATATATTGTATAAATTTCAAATGTTATAAAGACATTTTTGACCGTTCCAACTTTGTTTATGTTGCCAGACATTCATTTCACAAGTTCCTGCTGTTAAACTCATTAAAAGGGGTTTTTGTCTTGTCCTCCTGATTGTGTTACATATTTACTCTAGTTTAAAACTCTAACAATGAAGTGGACAGTTTATTCTGTGCTTTTTATAAACAAAATTCTCTAAAAAGTTTTAAAGTATCTGTGGGTGGTGGTTGATGCTTAATATCAAACATAACTGATTACTTTTGGTTTGTGCATAAATTTATTTTCATCAAACATTGAACAAAGATGTTTATTAAGGGAATAAAACAGCATCGCGTGTGTTTCTAGACAATTTTAGAAAATGGTTATGACATAAGAGGGCACGAGAAAGTGTTGTTTTATCCCTTTTAGAAAATCACTATAGAGAAAAAAAAGATCTTGAGCTGTGTGATGTCAAATCCATTTTCTATTCTCTCATAGAAAATAGATTTGTAACCGATCAGAGCGCGCGTTACATCAGGATTATTTTCTAATACATCAATTGAACAGTCTTTTAGAAAAAGGACAAAAAAACAACAAAATAGTGATACTAGGATTTTATTCAGCAAGAGGTTTTTGTAGACAGAATATCATTGAAAATAAAATCTTTTAAGGCTAATTTTTCCAAATCTAATTTTTAAAGGTTTTTTGTCAACTATGCGAATGTGAAGGCTTTTTCAGGAATATTGAATAAAAGACTTAATAATGAATGAAGAATGAACTGTGATTTTTGTGTAACATAAAGTTTTTTCATCTTAGAGTATTCTAACTCATTATTAAGTAAATGAATAATGATCAGGTAGAAGCAAGAACTTAAACATTTTTGTTTCATCATACAGCTATTGCTTTTCAAACACAAAAAAGTTAGCCTGTTTTTTTCGAAAATTTTAAAAATTAATTATTTGTGTTTCCATCTGAACTGGATTAAGCTACAAGTGGTGATTTGGAATTCAATCGCAAATCCTTTTGACAGTCAAAGTATGTATGGTGCACCTTACAATCGGCTTTAGTTTTGAAGGAATTAATTAATCTTTAACTAGTTAAATCCAATCTCATAAATCAAGATTACCTCCACATATCCTCTTAAATGCAATTTAACCATTTTTATTCTCCTTGTCATGAAATAATTATAGTGTTTTCTTAAATAAATATTTTACATTTCAACAATTTTTTAAAATCTTGAAATATTTCATGATGTGAAATAATTATTTTGATGAATTTATAGATTTACATGTATTTGTACAGCATGTGTGGCATTCCTTGATAAGCAATTCTTGTTTCATAACCCAAAAAAAACCAAACCTCAGAGTTTATTTACTTCCCTCCCCCCTCCCCCCAAAAAAAATTCTTCCAATTTTAGCATACCAAATAAATTGTGTTTATTTTGTTGTTTTGAGTTGAAGAAAAATACAATACTCAAATACTCAACAAACCCCTTAGTTTGAAAAATTGCCTTTGACCAAAATTTCAGATGTGAGTGGGACCCTGGAACCAATATCTTACTTCTCCTTACATAATTCTTACAGAACAGGTCATTCTGTAATGAGAAAATGGAAATTGATCAAACCTATCTTAAACTACCGAAGATGAAAAGTAAAATTCTTTTAAATTGTTTTATAACAGGGAAACTAGAAGTTCTTATTGGGAGAGTTATTCAGTAATATGCCACTTGGCAAAATATTTGAAAGATCATTATAATTTTAGGACTCAGAGAATAATTATTATTAGTTTTAGTGCCAAAAAAATGATTATTTATATCACTTGTAAAATTTGTCTCCAATTAGTTTTTGCAACTAAGAACTTTTCAATGTTTTGAATTATGAACTTTTTCTTCACTGACCTTTAACCCTTTTGCTCCTGAAACGGCCTCAATCGGCCGGGACGCAATGTTCTGTTTTTCCTGAAACGGCCTCAACCGGCCTGCCAGAGACGGCTCCAATCTTTGGCCTCTACCCTCCCCTACACAGTGTAGAATTTGTTTCTATTGTTTTTCCTTATTTAAACAATAAACAGCCAATCAAACTACTCCTTCTGCGCATATAATTTTACTAACACAAGGGAGATAACGTAAGTTGAAATTTCGACATCACTTGTAAGTGTTGAAT
>JAOBAT010081786.1:6387-19273 GCA_026413305.1 Hydrozoanthus tunicans
TCAACTGGTAGAGGAGTTGAAGGAAAACCCAACCATGACCCTTAGTGACGCCTACAGGTGTGTTTGTAAGATAGGAACGCCCTTAGTATCTGTGGTTGGTATACCACATTTCTGTTTCAGTTGTTTCAACTGGTAGAGGAGTTGAAGGAAAACCCAACCATGACCCTTAGTGACGCCTACAGGTGTGTTTGTAAGATAGGAATGCCCTTAGTGTCTGTGGTCGGTATACCACATTTCTGTTTCAGTTGTTTCAACTGGTAGAGGAGTTGAAGGAAAACCCAAACATGACCCTTTATGACGCCTACAGGTGTGTTTGTAAGATAGGAACGCCCTTAGTATCTGTGGTTGGTATACCACAATTCTGTTTCAGTTGTTTCAACTGATAGAGGAGTTGAAGGAAAACTTAACCATGACCCTTAATGACCGCTAATGCACAAACAACTGTTTTGCGTATTTATGAGTAGATAGTCATTAATAAAATGAATCCATAGATTTCAACCTTGGCAAGGGGAATTGCACAGAGAGGTTCACGTACTGAAGTGGAACATGTCTAACGCTCTTCACTAACCTACGATTATTTTTTGTTTAAAGTCAAATTTAAGCTCATATGAAGGGAGTAGAATGAATTTGAGCCAAACTTTGAGTGATGATCTATCTATCTCGATGTACATCAGCAGCCCAACTTTGGCTTAAATACATCCAAAGGTTATGGATTGGCAGCAGATTTTTAAAAAATGCAAATTTGTGTGAACCACTCGTGACGTCATTAGTTGAAAACTTTAAATGTTAATGTCTCGAGAACCACGATGGGTTTAGATAAAACTTTTCACTGCTACTCCTTATTTCGCAAGGTTTGTCCACTGAAGTAATTAAATGTTTTCTTCATATGCACTTTAAGCATACAATCTGAGTGCAATGTTTATTTCCCTTAAACAGAACCGTTCGACAAGAGATGTCAATCCTTCTTCCCCTTCGACACCCCAATATCATCCCATTGGTTGGGTTTTGTTTAAACCCCCTTTCGATGCTGTTGGAATTCGCGCCCCTTGGTGCACTTGACAGACTCTTGGCCAACTACAAAAGAAGCGGCACCCGATTAGATCCTTACGTCATGCAGAAGTGCATAGTACAGGTTAGTTTGATCCTTTGTGGTCTTGAAAATTATCGAAACCAAAACTTCCTAACAAATTTTTGCCTTAGATATCCAGCAGTTTTGTATAAGGCAATCACGTATAGAAATAAAAAAATAATAATCATTTTAAAAAGTAGGTGCAAGGGTTTGGAATGAGATACCCGCATCAGTAAGAGAGCTTTAAAAAAAAACAGTTTTAAAACGCAATCCACACCTCCAACACATTTTAGGAAAACGTGTGATGGTTATCTAGACTTTTCTCTCAGTTATGATAAAATTGTAAGCATAAATTTGAAGTTTACCACTTTACTTTAGTTGGCCACTTAAAAAGTACCAAACCAAGTTTAAACACTGGAGTCAAAGCCACAAAGGAACTGAACATGCTTTAGATCTCAGTATATTTTGTCTAGATCTCATTAAGAAACTGGTATTTCGCTTTGCATTCTGTTTGGTATGCTCTGTTATGCTTTGTCTAGATTTCATTAAGAAACTGGCATTTCGCTTAGCATTCTGTTTGGTATGCTCTGTTATCCTTTGTTATTTCTCTTACGAATCACATCGTAATCTTTTTAATTGTCGAGAAATATAAGCCAGACGCACATGTAACAGCACAGTGTTTGAAAATGGTTTTGAGTTAAACCGAAATTTTACACAGATTTGTGTTCTTTCGGAATTGCTTACTAAAATATTTGGTTCACTTCCAAAATGTTTTTGTGAGTCATTTCTTATATTTTATTTACTACTTGAAAAAAAGGATAAATTTTGAGCTCTGTATTGTTTTATATTCGACTTTCTTAACCTGTTGATCTCGTTGTATTGGCAGTGCTCGTCGGCCTTGAAGTACCTTCACAAACACCACATAATCTACCGTGATCTCAAGTCAGAAAACGTGCTGGTCTGGTCCTTTCCACTGCCGCACTCCCACGACCAAGGCACCTGCGAAGTGCTGATTAAACTCGCCGACTACGGTATCAGTAAGTCAGCAGCTATGGCGGGAATGAAGGGGCTTGGGGGCACCCCGGGTTTTATGGCACCGGAAATTGAGAAATATGTTGGCAAAGAGTGTTACACTGAGAAGGTAGGATTTCATTGACCTCTATCAAAAAAAAAAGAGATAACAATAACAGTAGTAGTAGTAGTAGTAGTAATAATAATAATAATAATGATAATAATAATAATAATAATAATAATAATAATAATAATAGTAATAATAATAGTAATAATGATAATAATAGTAAAAATGATAATGATAGTAAAAATAAAAAAAATAATAATAAGAAGAAAGGTAATAAGATAGTTAATGATATTATTATTATCATTATTTTATTAATAACAATAACACATGATGCTATTGATACCAATAATGATAGGATTTGCTTGCTCTGTTCGGTGATAGAACACTTTTGTGTTTTTTAGTTCATTAAAAAAATCTCGGTTGTGGCTCGTTTTTCTCTAACTCGGCACTTCTTTTGTAAACTGAATATACTACTTTTTTGCAATCGCTACACAGAGCGCGCGTGCTCGTTTATATTTCTTTTTTATAAAATAACCCCAGTGAATATCGCCCGCTGATTGGTCGAGAGCGCAAAAAGCCGAGCTCTGTAAGAGAGCACACGGCACGCTTTTGAAAGTCTCACACAACACTGAAACAAAATCCGCCACCATTTTTATTGCTTGCAAATAACCAGTTTTTTTTTTTATCGTTGAAAACATGTTAGCCAGTGACAACATACAAAATTATAATTCAAGTCTGATACCAAATAGAAATGAGCCTATTTAGGGATTAAACTGGGAAACTAAAAACAAAAAGATAAGGTTTACTTCAGTCGACAAGTCAGAGCTAGCTAGCTAGCCGCGGACGACTCGTGATTTTCAAATTTTTTATCCATTCTTCCAACATTCCCCCATCGTGCAATAAAAAATTACACAGCACAGAAAATGCGTTTTGTTGCAGGCTTTCAAGTGATCCTACTTTTCCTACTATTTCCTACTTTTTTGACCCTTCTCCTAGTATTCCTACTTTTGTCTTGAAATTCCTACTATTTCGTACTTTTTCCTACTTTTTATAATATGCCGCAATTTCAACAAATTGTGTAAGGTTGTATCATGTTGGAATGGGGAGTAAGCCTTGCAGGTGTTCAGGGTTAAAGCCTGGACCACTTGTTGCAAGGAAGATTTCTTGATGAACCAATGGTCATCTGGCATGTCCAGTCCAGATTGCTCACACTCTACCAGCAGTGAAACGAGCCACAGGCAGACTAGAAGCAGTTCATCAGTACTTCTTCAAAGATCTGTACCAAAGGCTGCATTCTTAGTCCTTCTAAGCCCTCAGTTGTCCTACGTTTCTCCTACTTTTCCCCTCGAAATCCTTCTTTTGTCCTACTTTTAAAAGAATTTTGGTCCTACTTTTCTCCTACATTTTCACCTGGGTGTGCTTGAAAGCCTGTTGTTGCTTAAGTATAATACATAGAGGATACTACACGGTGAGCAAGACACTCAAGTGCGCTACGCTCACTCGTGAAGTCTCTTTTTCCACTCGAAGATAAACTGTTCAAAAATGTTCGCGCCAACGTGCTAATTTTCTTTTTGTTTATTGTATAGAAACGAGTGTTGTTTGTGAAATGACGTCAGCGATTCCATCACTTGTGAGGAAATGGAAAATATATCACTCGTATCCCAGATGTAGTTTCGCATGAAACCTACGAGTGGCGTATTTCGCAGTAGCATTCTCATCTCTATGTAATAAACCGTCGTCTAATATTAACTGACTTTTGATACTTGCATCAATTTTTCTTTTCTTTTCCCAACCAGGTTGACACGTTCTCGTTCGGCATGTACATGTACGAGCTAATAACACTGCAGCAGCCGTTCAGTGACCTCAACCCCGCCCAGGTGAAACAGCTGGTTGTAGAGGGCCAAAGACCAAAGCTCACATCAAAGGTAATTGCTGCCGAGCGTCGCGATGAGAACAACGCTATTTTCGTTTACATACAGTTACTGTTGGGGGAAGAGATCAGCGAAGTTGTCTGTCCCCATCCGCTCGACCCCTTTTGCACAAGCTTTGTACCGAATTTCGCAAAGTTTTCTCGCAAAGAATACCCTTTTAACGCTGAAATTAAAAGAGGTAGTTTACAGGTTTTCCCGTATTTATGGGCGCAGTTGAGCAAAAAACAACTGAAATTCATGGAGATTTCTGAAGATTTTTGGTCGTTATTCGACTGTCTTCCCGACGCCAAATTATTTGCGTAGCTTTCATTGTTCCGCTTGCGCAAGAAACCCTGGGCTCGAAGTAATGTGGTGCGCGTGCATGGGTATTCAATGTGTGCACGAAACGATCGGATTTATGGGTCTTCATTGTGAGTTGCACAAGGTTGAAGCACAAAACTTACATGAAATTGTGAAGTTTTTAAGCAATATGCCTATCAGACATGACAAAGATGTTTTTCACGACCAGCTGAATACAACTTCTTTTTTCATTGCTGAAAAATGCTAGTTCGTAATAATTTTATTAAGAGCTTAATATTCATGCAGTGTTCCCAAACACTAAACCCCACCAATCGTTACACCACTCGACAGCACTGCACTTGCCACTGGGAACTCCTAGTTGCTGTCTAGTTGTGATTGACCATCTCGAACAAGGTGGCGGCCTGTGCATTTACCCACAATTCTTGCGCATGAAAAACCTAAACTTGCTTATAAGAACGCAAAAAGAGAATAATAACGTATTGAGGGCTATGACCGAGCGTAGAGAGCTTCATGCCACAAGACCGGTACCGAGGTCCGAGATTTCCCAGTAAAGTCCGAGCGAATGAGGTTAATAAGTTATGTTGTTATATACATAAACTTTCACTCCACAAAATGAGCACTGTGATTGGTTAATTCTTGGTCACGTGCCCCTGATCAAATTGAATTTTGTCAATTTTCAATTCAAAATGCCCGCCCGCCAACTTTGTTTATTTTTTGTTGTATGATTGTTTAAGGGAAAGTTTAAATATATAACTAAGCACCTTGGGGAAACAAGTGAGTTTTGTTTTCCCTCGAGTTCCGATGTTTTCTTTGGGGTCTGTGCATTAAGGTCGTTCCATTGAAATAGAACCCGCACCTAGATTTTTGTCAAACTTTCCTCATTTGTCAATCGTTATATCTAAACTGAAAAAACGGAATAAAAAAGGGGTGTATCCGTGTTAACTTTTGAGATATGATTGATACAAATACCCCCTCTAGGGCTACTTTTCTGTTGTTGTAAGTTTGAAATTAAAACAACAGTTTCCTCATGGGGGCAACCAAGTTAACATCGAGGAGCGTAAGGGAATTAAAGGAAGATAACGTAAAGAGTTCTTCTGGATTAGGAGAATAATTTTCTTGTGATTTTCAACAAAAAAATTTATTGTAAGGAGGCATTTTTGTGGGCTTTTGTTGTTCATATCTTTCCAATACCTCAAAAAACAGTGTATTCTTGTCAATGTTTTTTTATATTTTTCCACAGTTGCAACACTTAGATTTTTCCTGTTTTTCTCTTCAGAGAGTCCTACTGAAGATTGATTGATTGACGAAAAAAAATTGTGGGGTACCCGTGCTTGTTTAAGAGAAACTCTTTTTCTCTTCTCTCTTTACCCCATTTCCGAGGGGAGACTGGAACGAGTTAAAAAAAACCCTTATATTATGAAGAAAACTACTTTTTTGCATTATTTTTTCTGATATTTCTTCGAGAGCTCAACATTCAATAGAATATGACAAAAATGTGCAAACATTTAAAAATTTCTAATATGCACAGCAAAGATGCGCAATGCAAAACTTGGGAATTACCTTAAGTGTATATAATATGTTTTCCCCGGCCCTGCCGAGGTTTGAACATTTGTGCGACCTTCTTCAATGGACAGCGACGTTAAGCCGTTTTTCGTGTTCTAGCGGGGGGGAGGGGGGGGGGGACTAAAGGATCCGCACACTGATGACAAGAGCAGGGTTTTGACCCGGTGCTTTTTTCTTTCCTTCAATATACACGTACACCTATAAATGAGAAGCCCTTACTGGCCATCGTATGTGAAATTGCATATAGTACAACACAAGCGAACGTGATCCAGCATTACAAATACAGTGGGAAAAGGGCAGCTTCCAAGACGCAGCAGCTGCACTCTTTAATGCTATCAGCAAACCTGAGACAATGCACAAACTTCAAAACTTACAGGACCGATACAAACAAGAAACTCTTGAATTATTGACCCAATTTCTATGTACATTTTACACATTTGTATTTTTATGTTTGTATAGTTCATATCCAGGGTATTTTCATATTTTTAACGATAGTTTTTAACTTAGATAATAGTTTATAACAGGTGAAGAGCCACTCCGTGGATACTCTGTTGTTAAACCGTTATTATTATTGTTATTATTATTATTAGTAGTAGCAGTATTATTATCATTATTGTTATTATTATTATTATTATTATTATTATTATTATTATTATTATTATTATTATTATTATTATTATTATGCGTTTCTCTCCAGTTCTTGTGGGTCTTGTTAATAGTCATGTTTCAGCTACTTCTCGCAGCTTAGAGACACAGCACTTTTCTCAATACGTGAGCTGTTCCCAGAATGGCCGACAACTGTGCACTTCCAATGATGTCTGGGATGTCTAACTTTCCATGCCAGGTATTGGCGTTCCTTGAGACTGTCCCAAGTGTACCAATTACTATTGGTACTACTGTCACTTTGGATGCTCTATGGATTCTCTTTATTTCGAATCTTGACACCTATCCACTTTTTCTTCGTCAGTACTAATGATATTCTGTCTTCTCGTACGGCTAGGTCAGTTAGTGTCAACTCCTAAGTATCTTTCCGTACTTGCGTAATATCCGGTCGATTGTGATTTAGCTTCTTCTCTGTGTAAACAGTCATGTCCCAGGTTTATTATTATTATTATTATTATTATTATTATTATTGTTATTGTTATTAATGAGAAATTATTTACTCCTGTGTGTCAGGCGTCTGAATAAACTGATTGATTGATTGAGTGGCCTTAGAACGTGTTGTTAATTCTTGAGCTGTCATTCTAGGATAAGAAGGCTGCAGTGTTTGCCCTCGACCTCATGTCCTGGTGCTGGCAACAGGAAGCAGACCACAGGCCGACCGCAGCCCAACTGTTTGCCATAGCCGCAACTCCAGAGTTCCCGCGCCTCGCTGATGTACTAACCTTTGACAAACAGTTAATCCTCAGCTGTGCAGTGACTGTGGGCTCAAGGGCAAGCCTTGGCTGCTGTGCAGACGGTAGGCCGAGCGTGGGCTCAGAAGTTTGGATGTGTCGGAATGAGCTCAACGCTGGCATTGGAACGGGGAAGATTAATATAATCAGCTTTGGCTCAGGGAAATGCACTCACAAGGAAGTTAGTAGCTCGGAGTTTTATGGTTGTCTTTTGAGTCCCAGACACACCAAGTAGTATATTGCTAAATTCTCCCAACTAGAACCCATACTTTTCCTCTTACCAGTTTAGAAGAATATTGCTTTCCATCTTTGGTAGTTTTCTATGTTTGATTGAAATCGACACCAAGTTTCAAATTAAATTCCAAATTCTTGCTCCGCATGTACTCTTTTTTAATCATTCACGGCGCGAAACGCCAATGAATGAAGGAACGACGTGTGGAGGCTTTCGCGTGAGCCGTTAACAGTTGCAACGCATCATGGGAGTGAGCTTGCATTTTCAAGTCAGGTTTCCAGCAGTGTGAGGGAATGCTCGCTATTAATCTAGGGATTATTTATTCAAAACGTGGTATTGCCCTCGTGTTTGCTATCGGCTCGATTTACTCACCATCATCGCCATTAAACCACTCCTAAAACTCTCTTTCAGAATTTCAAAGAGCTTTTTGAACCAAAATCCATAGAACCTTTATTTATCGTACGCTCCCCTCCCCCCCAGGTCTGGTTTGTTCAAAGACTGATTAGTTCTCACTCTATTAAAGCCAAAATTCAAGCAGTCTAGTATCTTCTTTAAGTTGATATAAAATACTTAGATTTTCCACGGAGAAAACTTATCAGCTCCTAAATTACAGCTCAGATCAATCTCTGTAAGGTTTAACCCGGGGTTAATGCTAGTCAGTCTTTGAACAACTCGGCCCTTGGAACTTGGATAGCAGCAAATCGAGTAAGTTATCAGGCCAAGATTAGTGGAGTGACAACATCTGCAGTTGATCAGCAAGTAGATATAGGGGTTAGCGCAGTGCTAAGAACTCTGCCTCCCAATCCTGAGGTCCCCGGTTCGATTCCCGGCCTGCTGGTCGAGGATTGAATATTTGGGCGACCTTCTTTCCCGCTAAAGGTCGCTCAGCTTTCCATCCTTCCAGGGTCGGTAAAATGAGTACCAGTATACATGGACCGCTTTGAAGCGGCTGCCTGAGGCGCCGATATATGCTTTCGGTCCACTGGGGGTAAACTGAAAATTGTAAAGCGCCATTCAACATTCATATGGAAAGAGCGCTATTTAAATGCACCCCTTTAATTATGAGTTATTTTCTGCGGCCCTTTGTAGGAGTTCACGATCGGCAAGTCGTGTATCCGTGTGGCATGTAGTGTGGGAAGCACGGTGTGGCTTGGGACCGAGTCTGGAACGTTATTTGTTTACTGTGCCATGACCTTCAAGCAGCTGTGTAAGGGAGCTGTCAAGTCCAGGTAACTAACACTGAACATGGAGTAGAGACCAGCCATAAGTGTTGAGCTTTAATTGTACAAACACAAGTAAGATAACAATCGCTGGCAACAGAATCTACAGTGATAAAGATTTTGTGACATGTACAGTGACTTTAGCACTGCGTATACGTGAGACGGCAAACGTCAATTTGCCGTCTGACGTTTGCCATATTTTTGTCTTGTTTTTAGCTTCAAGCAAAAACACGTCAGTGACTCGAATTAGACTGGAAACTAGTGTCAAATAAATTAAAAGCAGTTAAAATCTAATCCTGAAAATAATATTAGCGAGAAAAAAAGGTATGTTCGTATGTCATATTTAAAGATTGTTTGATTCCCGTTGATGAAAGATACCAATCCGCAACATCTGAACAGTTTGTTGTTGTTTCTTCAAATTAGCGAATTATCATTAAGCAAAATATCCCTTTAACTTTTTTACGACTTAAACCTATTTCTAAAAGATAAAAAATTTACGTAAATATCAAACGCGAAAACCCTTACCTTGGCGTAGGCACGGCAAACGTGAAACTGCAGACGCGAGAAAATCATGCTGACTTGATCACATTTCATGTTCGGGTCTCGCGTATACGCGGTGCTAAATCTCCCTATTATAACACTGACATTCATAATGGTTTCGTGATAGTAATTATGATGATGAGTTTGTGACAGTGACAGTGATAACTACCTCGTGACAGTGACTGACGTTAAATTTATGACAGAGTTAGCTATAGCGAATTCGTAGCAGTGATATCGACAATGATGTCGTGGAAACGACAGCGATAATGACTTTGTGACACACTGGTAATGACTCTGGAAAGTGACAGTGATGGCAAAAGTCAAGTTGAAAGTGCAGTTATAGTTTTGTGACCGGGATAGTAACAGTTTTTATAACAATTTGTTACAACATGTTGCGATTTTCTTTTTCTCGTACCTCAAGCGATGGGATGGCGGGTTGGTTTGGGTTTAGGGGGCAAAGCAGATAGGGGGAAATTTTAGCAAACCTGTTGCCCCGAAGGTTGGGCGCTTGACCAAAAATATTGCCTCCATAGTCTGGCGATTTGAATGCGTGAAACTCATTCTTTACATCATTTGTATTCTATGGTTCTCGTGATTCTTGTTCTGTTGAAATGAGTGGATTTTTAGGCTTAACACTGATTAGCAGGCTTTAAGTTGGTCATTTACCGATTCGTATCAATTAATGACTGATCTCTGTTGCAATGAGTGCATAATTCAAATGACAAAAAAAGAAGTTTAATTCTGACAGGCAACAATTGATCAAGTTTAACTGAAGATCAGGATGAGGTACGAAATGCTAAATGCCCCACATCCTCCCTCGCCCCATGTAAGTGCATTCAGTGCATTACCAAATGCCGGACCCCTTCCCTCCAGATGCCTGATGCATAGATGTAGATTCCGTTGGTGCCGAATGCATTCCTCATCGTGGATGCCGATGGATGCAGCTTGCTTCTGGATGCCTTGCCAGTGGATGTCGGATTCTGGTCGCTCTGTTGCTCTGGGTGCTTGATGTTTTGCCAGTGGATGTCAGATCCAGACAGCCTGATGCTCTGGCTGCTGGATGCATTACCAGTGGATGTCAAACCCCAACCTCTGGATGCAGGATGCCTTGCTAGTAGATGTCGGATCCCAACCGCTCTGATGCTCTGGATGCTGGATGCCTTGCAAGTGGTTATTGAACCCGGCCGCCCTAATGCTCTGGATGCCTTGCTAGGTGTTTTAAGAATCCCAACAGCTCTGATGCTCTGGATGCTGAAAACGTTGCCAGTGGATGTTGAACCCAGTCGCTCTAATGCCCTCGATGCTGGATGCCTTGCTAGTGGATGTAGGACCCCGACAGCTTTGCTGCCTTGGATGCTTCATGCCTTGCCAATGGGTGTTGAACTCGATCGCTCTAATGCTCTTGATGCTGGGTGCCTTGCTATTTGATGTCAGATCCCGATTGCTTTGATGCTTTGGATATTGGGTACCTTGCGACTGGATATTGGATTCTGATCGCTCTGTTAGTCTGAATGCTCGATGCAAGAGCTAAAGGAGTTGTGAATGCTGGATTCGCTTACATGGGACGACTTCCCCTGCCCTCTCCCTTATTTTTCGAGTTAAACTGAAATAACAGAGAAATTTCTATGATACTCATTAATTTAAAACGTCTTTTTACATCAGCAGGTACATTCTTAGTATGATCCACGTAGCCCGTTGTAACTGGGTTTTGGTGGCGCTGGCTGATGGCTCTGTCCTTGCCTACAACGACAACATCAGCAATCACTATCGCCACACAGGAGGCGTCACCCCGCGCCACGAGCTTCTCCCGAGTAGGGTATACACAGGGACCGCTAACCCTGTTCACTGCATGGCTTCCCTACCCGTAAAGATACCTGATTCAGCTGCGCCAGAGAGCCTCTCATCTGGAGGGTCATCCCGAAATAGTTCAGAATTAGACGGGTATGTCTGTGAGGTATGGTGTGGTCAAGAAAGAAGTGAGATAACCGTTCTTGAAGGAGTCGAACTCGAAAAGATTAAATCAATGCCTGTAGAGCACTGTGATCAAGATTTCCCGACCATCAAAGAGCAGAGTGTTTCGCACATGGAGACTTGCCGAACGTTCAGTTCTTCAATCAGCAAAGATGACGTGAAAGCTAGGTCAATTTGGGTAGCCTTGTTTCCAGGCTCTCAAGTGTTTCGTTGGGATGCGCAGGAGAAGAGAGTGGTGACGAGTGTAAATTGTGCCCAGTACAAGCCAAAGTTTGACGGTAAATATTCGGGGCCCAGTTGTTCGTTGGCCGATTAGCACAATAACCCATGGTTAACCTAGACAGATTTAAGCTGTAGTTTTGGAGTTCACAACGTTTTTCTGTGGAAAATCTTGACAGCTTTTCATAAGAGCCGTAAACCTTTCCTTAGAGGAGAAACTACCGCTTGAATAATTGCTTAACCCAGGGTTAAAGTTAACCAGTCTTTGAACAACCCAGCCTGGGACTATATGTATATTTTTTTGTAATTTGGAATGAACGACTCTGTCGGACCACATGTTCCAGGCGTTCTTCGTGTCCTCCTTAAAACCCCTAACTATCTCTGTGTGCCCTAAAAGGGCCAACTTTTAAAATGGAATCTGTATCAGATGCTTAAAAAAGGACTATTCTAAAGATTATCCTTCAACTTATGTTACTCTAAGGACATAACGTCAATGCCAATCAGATGCTTTAGATTTCTAAAATTCAATGCATAGCAGTTATTCTAGTAGTATTATTATTTTTTTGTTTGAATATCAGTGAGAAAAACGTAAGCCCTAACACGCCCTATTTTCTTGCTGTTCATCCCTAAGAATCCCTACTCTTCACAGACAAGCCCCTAATGATCTCCCTAAATTTTGTAAAAATGCTTTTTATGCATGTATATTCTTCACAGGTCTATCATCTTGCCTTTTTTACAGAGCTTTAACTGGTTAAAGAATTAAATGGGGTTTTCTTGCTTTTTGTAGCACAACACTCATAGAAAAATATGTTGCTGTTATCTTTATTACTATTATTACTTTTATTATTATTATTATTTATTGTTGCTGTAATTAATTTTATTGGTATCGTAACCATCATCTTCGTTATTGTCATTTTACTGTTAAAATCATTATTTTTAAACTCGTACCACAGGTCCAAAGAGTGGCAAGGCTCCATTACAGAGAAATTCCGGCTCAACAAGGCAGAACCAGCTCAGCGGTAACACCCATTAGTCGTTCTTGTCTTAAGTTTTATCGGTTACTTTTTTCACACGAATCTTTCCCGTTTTTCTCGATTTTCAATTTCAGTTGGTAGCGTTACATTTTACCACAGCAGCTTGCTGATTTAACATTGCATAAATCGTTATAGAAAATTCGTTTATGAAATTTTGTTTTTTTTACTAACAATACTAAGTATGACAGATGTTAAAAACATTTTTGCCCGTTTGTCTTTACGTTTTTACCATTGTTACGGTAGATGTCAAGGATTAATAGGCCTGGTTAGCCCAGTTGGTAAGGCGCCAGTCTGCAGTGCGGGAGGCTCGGGTTCGATTCCCGGTCGGACCTTCA
>JAOBAT010081797.1:0-19273 GCA_026413305.1 Hydrozoanthus tunicans
CCCGGGTGGCAGACCTCGAAGGGGACCTCGAGTCCTATTGTCTGTTCTCCCGTGACTCCTTGAGTCAAAAAATGTCACAAAATAAATAACAATGAACAAACCCTCTGATGTTTTCCCCCTGAAGATGCATTTCGGTTTCGATCACTTAAAATGATATCCTACCTAAAGTTATGTCTCGGTTTCGTGACGAGGTGTCGAGCTGGTTCAGAATTCTATTTCGTATTTTCATTTATTTTTCAAGACTTTTGCCATTGTTTTCGTTCTTGCGTTTTAAAATCGTCAACATGGCTCATTAGAACTCTTAACCGAGTATTTGTTATCAAAACAAAACCCTTTGCTAACAGCTTGTCCTTACTTGGGAATGAAGTTTAAACTCAACTTTGAGTTTCTACTCATTACCTTAAAAAGGAACAGTTAGCCTATTATGTTTAAAGTAGTAACGATCGATCCTTTGTGCGGAACTGAGCTGGGCTGAACAAGAAAACATTTTGAGAAGATACCTCTTAAAGTTCGGTAAGTCCATTTTTTCATTGTTCGATAACAGGCAACTGAAATAACGTTTCTTTTCAGTTCTAACACTAATGCTTATTTTAAGAAAACACAGATATAATTTTTAACACCAATCTTTATCCTAAATTCCTTAAAACTTACGAGTTCAAGTTGGCTGCGACATAAATACTTGTTACAACCAATTCGAAAGTCGAAGTTAGATACCTGAATATTTGAAATTCTGAGGAATGTATAAACAGAAGATGCCGAATATCTAGTTAATGTAAAAATATTTTTTTCAACATTATGTTTTAAATAGTTTTCTTGGTCAGTTAAATTGTTTTTCTACTTTTTCCATGAACGCGGAACATCAAAACAACCGTTTTGTTTTACCTTTGTCGTATACAGTGATATATATTGTAGTTTTTGTTATGTAAAAGCATTAGAACCAAATCTAAGGAATCTTTTGCTCAAGAAATGATAAATCATTCCTTTTGTATCAACTCTGTCAACAGCGTCGATGGACAATTTAATCGAAGACGCTAAGCATTCTGCCTACACCAAAAAGAGAAGTATGACAGCACCGGAAATGACAAGCCAAGAGCCAATCACATCTCCTCAAACGGCAAAGCCTGGACTAACAGATACATTAAGAAACTTGTTTAGCAAACCTGATTGTAAGAATAGCTCTTTCAAGTCGTATTTATTACAGAAGGATGAACTGGAATGGAACAGAGTGAGTGTTTTTGTAACTAACTTATTTTCATTGTGTCAAAAATTAACAACAAGTCCAAACACTGGGTTATGTTGTTATTCTACAAATAAGTCAGTTCGACATTTCAGAAACAGGTGCGCGAGTCGGGAAAAATGTAAAATTCATGAAACTTAAACAAAAGAACGCAATGAAGCTGGATGGGATTTCTGTATTATTCCTTTCTTAAGTTTGATGAATATTTCGTTTTATCCCGACGCGCGCTTGTGTTTCTGAAATTCCGAACTGGCTCATTTTGATAATACTAAAGCTTATAATAGTGTTAATATTACTGATTATGTTCGAACTATACCATTCTTTAATACTTTCATTACCACTACCACTGCCACAATGAAAATAAGAATGATCGCAATCATTACAGTGATGGCAATGTGATGATGATAACATCGATATCAATATTAATAATAATGATAATAATAATATTAATACCAACACCAATAGTCGTAATGTGGTTTCGGACAATATTTTCATCAACCAGACTGCTGTAGTTATATACTTGCTTCAACCTAAGTCTATTTTCATTTTCATTAAAAAATAGAAAGACAAAATCTTTTTCTGATCTATTCTAAAATTCCCTGCCAACACGTGCTTTTGTTTAAAATAGGAACTTGATGAACATGAACTCTGCAGTACCAAAGAAACTCCAACATACAAGAGTTCAGTGCCCTTTGTGGTAATTTCATCACCTTCTTCCCCACCCATCCCCCGACGAAACTATCGGGCTGCCGCCGTCCCTTCTGAGGAGCATGTTGTATCGGGGCAGGCATTAGGTAAAAGAAGAAATGCAACCGATAGTTCTGGCAAGGTTCGTCGTGGATCTGATGTGTAAACACCAACTTTATTTATGAAGTTCTGGAGAGAAACAACCATTGAAGCAAAGAGAAAGCTTTCAAAAATATATCTAAAAGAGGCTCAATCATTCAATCTCAACCAATAGTCTAGTAGTCGCGAGCATTTTGCATTTCATTTCAGAACCACAGACAGCGGTAACTATAATCACCTGGGCTGGGTTGTTGGAGGATGGTCAATTTTTACCGCGGGTTAAGCCAAGATTCAAGCAACAACTTCTTCTCTAAGGAAGAATTGTGGTCCTTATACAACATATCGTTTAGATTTTCCACGAACAAACAAACAGGTTAGAAACAAAAACGTAGGTCAAAAATCTAAGCCCGGGTTAGTGCTGTATCGGCCTTTGAAGAACATGACCCAGGTGGACCAAAGACAAGACTGCCCGTTCTGTCATCAATAATAGAGGCCTCCTCCGAGTCCTTAAGTTGCTTAAGTTGCCTTAAATCGCAGTAAGTCGCAATCAATTTTTTTCTTTTTTCCCTTAAATCGTCTTAAGTCGCACTAAGTCGCGGTCAGTTTTTTTTTACCAAGCTCCCTTAAATCGCCTTAAGTCGCAATAAGTCGCTGTAAATCGCGGGGCTTAAGAACCCGGAGTAAGCCTTATGATATTGGCAAGAAACTTTGATAAAAAAGTTGTTGCTATAGAAGTAGCAGGAGCGGGACCGTAGTAGGCTTTAAGACTTAATATTCATCAGCAATCATAAAAATGCAGTAGTTTAAGTTAACAAAAAAATTAATGCTTACTTAGTTTTCTACTTCAGGGTGAAGAGAACGAAAACTCTTTGTATGAAGAAATACCAAACACAATGAGGCGGGACATTATAAAAGAAAACCAAATCAATAGTACCATCGACATAAAAACGCGACTTAAGCGCCCACCTGCTCCGCCCCCGAAATCTACTAAGCCTAAATTGAACACTTCACCACAGACGGAGAGTAAATCTGGCCAACCAGCTAGGGACAAAACGATAATAGAAACGGCCTTGTCTCTACAGAAGGAACTTCTTTTCACCCGACCAAAATCACCGAAAAACCTAAAACAAGGAGAGATTGGAAGTGATCTACAAAAAGACGTAAGGGAGACTTTCGGGGAAACAGACTCTAGATTTCCATCTTGCAAGATACAGTGGCGAGACATCGCTAATGAAGCAAAAACTCTGCTTTTAGAAAATAAAAAAGGTGTACGTCACAACAACGTCATCTTAGATACGGCAGCAGGTACTTCGTTTAAGATAAAACAACCTGTTTTTGGAGGTTACGCTGATCCAAGAAAAGAAGACGAACGAGGCACAACGCCGCTTATGAAGGAGAACGTGACAAATGAGCAATCAAGCAAATGTATCTTGCAGACTACGCCTTCACTGGGGAATCGCTCTAATCATAACGAAACAACATCAGAATGTACTCTAGTAAGTCCTGAGTGATGAGTCCCGCTGTAAAAAGAATGACCAACGTTTTTCAAAACCTCCTTCTTTCATTTCCTATGTTATTTATCAATTTTTTTTAGGACAAGGAATCGTGGCGAAGTCTTATTGAAAAAGCAATGGCCATTGCAGAGACAGAAAAAACTAACTTATCACTTACTTTAAGGCCACATGGTATGGTATCGTAAATTAGTTTTGAGCTCTTTAGATATCTCTCTTACAACCATTCTCGAAGTTTCAAGGAAAAACGGAAGCACCTGAGTTAAGTTCTATGCAGAAACCCTTTGATTCACTCAACTGCACCCCGAATTTCGTGGAAATTAAATGGAAGTACCTAAGTCAACACTTAGCAGAACCTAATTTTAGTAGTTATTGATAATTTTACCTCTTAATCTTGTTTGTGTTGACAAAAAGGGCGTGCATTACTGCCACTTTTTCAACTGCTTTAGTAGAACCAGCTTGATTGCTTGATTCATTTTGCCATTCTATCTTTACTTGTCTTTTTCACAACAGGATTCAAGCACAGGCGAGGCAAACAGTCTCTACGCGGTGGTAAGGAAAAACGGGAAAAGTGCACGAAATAAAGAGGACGATTTAGATCAAAATTTTGAGCAAGACCTACCCCCAGCATTGCCCCCAAGACAACCCTGTGAACTTCCATGCGACTTGGAAATCAAACGTAAATCAGGAGTTGATAGAGGCTTGGCAAGTGAACCACTAACACTACCCTGCGTTTGGTCTTCTGATTCAGAAGAGAAAGACAAGTTAAGAGCTAAGTCGCTTTCTCTAGATACCGACTCAACTACCGAAATCTTCCTTTTGCATACAAATCTTAAAACGGAAGACTTGCTCGGTTGGACAGACCCTCTGGAAGAGCATATATTACTGCCATTGGAAAATGAATATAACAGCAAGGAAAAAAGTACACAAACTACTCCTGCTGTAATGAACCAAGAAATATTCGAACCACCAACACCTTTTAAAGACAATGCTTTCCGCTTTGATGACGTTTCAACGGTTTTCGTTGAAAACACAGCTGAAATCAATTTGAAAAAGACTGTTAAGGAAGATGAGAAAAAGACAACATCATCAAAGTTAGAGGAGTCCCTAAACCCGACAGCTGCTAGTCCGCATTCACCTCAGGATAGTTTTTCCACTATTGAAGAAGAACTAACAGAAGACTATAAGGAGCTCGAGCTTCTAATAGAGCAACTATGTTCCTCTAATAATTCCCCGTTACAACCACACACACCCATACAAAGTGGTGCGAACAGGCAAGCATTGATGGAGCGTCATCTGCCATCGCAGACACCAACGCAGATAGAGATGAAAACACGGCTACCACAAGTCGACACTGTCACCAAGAATGTAACTAACTCTGAAGCTTCTCTTGCGACAGTACTTCAAGGTAAAAAAAACTCTTCTACAACCGATGCTTCCCAATCATCAAATATGTTTAAACCTAAATACCACAAAACTTGTAGAGAGGACATCGAAACTCGTGCACCTGAAGCGCAGCGCGGTTTCTTAGCTCACAGAGAGACAGTGGATTTGGTTTTACAAAGTCCCATAGATACTGGAGAGACTAAAGAGAAAAATGCATCTGAAAGCAGGACAATGACACGCAAAAAGCCTCTGCCTCCACCTAAGCCGAGAAAACGGTTCCTAAAAAGCTTCCCCGGTTAACACCTCGTTACACTTGAAATTCAATTGTGAGATTCAAGCAAGTGAAAGATTTGCAAACCAGCAACCAACCGTGCAAGATAAAGGTTCCACTTCGCTTCAATCAAAGGGTCAAGAAAATCAAGGTAAATCTGGGGATACGATTGCAGAAATTGCTTCTGGATAAATGAAGAAAAGGCCTCCATTGCCACAAAAAGCAAAAGTTTAAAGTTTTAAACTCTGAGTGTGAAGCGCATTACAATAGTCTTCCTTCGAAGGTTATCAGTCAGATCTTGGCTGTTACGCTTCGTATGCACAAAAGCAGCCTCAAACATGGGTGCATGTAGTACAGTTGTACTACGTGAAAAAAAAACAACAGCTGTTAGACCGTTGCTTATCTTCAATTTCCAGTTTTCGTAGTGTTAAGCAGCGAAAAGTGTTTGACTCCCCCTGGACAGGACACTAATCTATCGTAGGTTACCTGCGTTCTGTGCAAAAAGTTAACTTCATAAACAAGATGCTCTTGCCAACGTTAACAGGAGTTTGTAGGAATAAACTACAAAACTTACGTCAACAGAGGTTCCTATATATATATTGTAATCAACAGTCTCGTTAACTCGTACTCCCGAGAACCCGAACCAAAGTTGGCTTCCCCTAGCTCGAAAACATTTACAGTAACTTTACCCTCGCTAACTCGAACCAAAATTGATTTCCCCCCGTTAACATTTACGGTAATTTTACCCTCGCTAACTCGAACCATTTATTAAATTTTTTCCCGTGAAAACTATGAAGAACCGAACTTGAAGACACCATTGAGCCATGCTAATGAACCTGTCAGTCAGTCAGCGGAGACGTATTTTAAAGGAAGTTTACACAATCTAAATTTATCTCCCTAAAATTTCAGTTTATTCAATGTGTTTGAAGCAAATTTTATCAATTTTTCCATTAAAAATAGCCCCGGAAGATTCAATATTCACCTTGTACTAGCTCTTACACTTAACAATTATTCCACAAACGCGCGTTGGATATCAACCTCATTCCCAGGGCCCTTTCCTCTTCCCCCCGTCAAGAAAAGAGGGGGGGGGAAGAGGAAAGCGCCCTGGGAACGAGGTTGGTTGGATGTACGAAGCTGGCTCCACCCTGGCTAGCCTTCTCTCCTGAACTGAAGCGTCTCCCATTTCCCTCGCTTCCTAACGCTTCAAGGAAAGCCCGTTTGCTAGCTGCACTCCCTCATGATACGAGTTTAGAACGGCGTCTGAAGCAAACCTCAGTTAGCTCGAGCTAAAGTCGTGTAGCACGGGTCAGCTTGGCCGAGGCTCAAATCGTTCTTGTGTTTAAATCGAAGAAAAACTAAGCCAGAAGTGTTGCATTGTTTGTGACTGTTTTGGAAAACGAATTTGGTCAATTTATCCCTACGAATTTATCGTGGATTCGCCGACATTTTCCCCGAGACGATTTTCAGTGATTGTAAACTGTGAAGCATTTCTTGTTTATTCTTTCATGTTCGGTTAAAGATCGAAATTCAGTAAAATTTTCAAAAAAAAAATTAGCTACCGAGGCCGAGTCTCAGCTTGTTCTTAAATTGTTCGTAAATTTTGGCCAATCTGAGCCTCGTTGTTCTTATAAAGTTGTTCATATATAAAAAAGCGCGTACACGACTATGACGTGGATTGGTTGGAAACGCTGTGCTAAACGCGTGCTGAAGTCGGATTTTCCAAGTGCAAGAGTGAACTTAGCACGCCGACTAGCTAGCAGGCGTTGGAAACTGGTCTTGCAGTACCGGATTCGAGAGTGGTACCTAGCAACTTAAATAAAGAACATTAAAAGGAAGTTTAGCAGTTTAGGTAAAGAGACTGTTCTATCTGCGGAAATATACCACTATTTTAGCATCTAAATCTCGGTAACTCGATAACTTACGTAAAATGTTTTGGCCCCTGTATAAATTCACACACGCACCCCTGACCCGCACCAAATCTGAACTAAAACGTAGGGAATATTCGACAAAACGCTTCATATTTAATGGATACTGACATCAAAGAGTTCACTAGAACTCGTGATACAGTATTAAACCATCGCCACACACCTGACACGTTTTGTTCAGTCATAACAGCGCAGGAGATCAAGTGCTGTTTTGCTCACAATAGCCGTTGGTTTTCTGACGAGGACCGGGATCGCTGTTGCACGAACTGCGCGAACTCATCCTCTTCGCTCTCGTGGTTTTTCAGTAGCAGCGGATGACTACTCGAAGAGGAAGATTGGTGATTGTTCTGAGGGAAACCATTAGCTTGTGGAGGCTTGTTTGAATAGGAATACTCGTGCAGCGGCACCGTTTTGCTCCTCATGCGTCCATCGTGGTTTTGTAAAGAAGTAGCCATAAAAACAGCATCTTTGCTGCAATCACTTTGCGGGACGTACATGTGAAAGGGAATGTTTATGTTGTTAGGTCTTTTCTGTTCTGTAGTTTTATCAGTTTCCAGGGGTTCTTTCGTGACTCCATCATCTCGACCACATACTGGGCCTCCACGAGTTGTCGTAGCGGTCTCTACGCCACGGAAACGCGCCTCTTGCAAACGCTTAGATTGAACGCTCTCGTAATTAATTGTAAACGCAAGAGAAACGGCTTTAAAAAGCTCGTGTGCTTTCTGTTTGCTTTCGCACTGGAAAATGAAAGCTTTGAATGAACTTTCCTTCGTCTGTTTCGCGACAAACACAAATGCCCGCTCCCAGACTCTGTCGGTGTTACAATAAGTGATAAGAGAGACTGGAAAATTAGCCACACATTTTCCACTTGTATCCTCGCTCAAACTAACACTAGTTGAGCAGACATTCATCACCATTCTCTTCAAGGTCTTCAGGTTTTTTTGTTTAAACATTCTGGCGACCACAGTCTCAGTTTTATCACTGCCTGTCCCATTATAACCAGCGACCTCAGTGCTTCCGACGAAATGAACAATCACCTCCAGTCCGGCTATTATTCTATCTTCCTCGTCTGCAGTGTCAGATGTAAGTTGTTGATGTCCTACAGACTTGGTTTGACTTTTTGAGAACATTTTCTCACTTACGCAACTCAAAGTATACTCGAGAAATGATCGTGGAAGCGGACCCACGCACAGTGCATGTAGCCTGCAGGCACTGGCGTCCAATCAAACGCAAAACATTATCGGATTTAGTGAAAACAGAGCTGCAAGTCAAATAACAAACATTAACGACGTGACGTGGTGTCGAATTTCGTTTTGTAAAGATGTCAAAAGAGGTATATTAACAGGAACAAATGTGCGAGCCGGATGCGTCAATAGTGATTCAGCAAGAATAACCTGCCCAAGAAAAAAACAACAAAACGAAACGTCTGAAACAAAAATTTACTACTTTTGTCAAAAAATGATCGTATCAAGCAAGAAAAGTTACGTGAATTATTAATAAAATTGCACGTCAAGAAACCTTCGGGATATTAGAGGTGTACTCACGTCGTAATATGACACCAAGAAAAAAAGGTACGGAGTGTGAATTGTGCCGTTTCCTAAACCAGGAAAAGGAAGAAAAATGCTTAAAATAATGCGCCTCAGGTCAAAAAATTGAATGACTGAACAATTAGAGAATAACTCATTGTAAAGCACAAACAGTGTGTACATAAGCATTACAGAATGGAAGTCAAATTAAATTTATAACAAATACAACACAAAGGACTTTTAGCTGTCCGTTTTCCGTCTCAGGAAGAAGAAGGGCAAGTGCACCTCGCCCCGACCCCCCGGTTCCGTTGCTCGTGAATCCTTTTGCAAACGACGAGAGATCTTGGCAAGCAAACAAGCTAATTGGGAAACAAATTGCTTGGAGGACTTTTGTTACCACTATTTGGATCGAGGGACTACAGAAACATTCTATCTAAAAGAGGGATGAGACTGTGTGTCTTTGAGTTCAGTTACTGTAGGCCCAAGTGACACCTATTTTTCATGTACAAACGTATCAAGTTTTTACTTTTAGTTGATTATGAACAAAAGTCATCTTGGCAACTCTTTGATTACAGTTTAGCAGGTGAGAAACCAATTAGTGGTTAAAAAACGCCTGGCTCAGTAGGTAAAAAAGAGTTTGAATGTCTGGTCGTTCTAGAAAGTGGCACGGATAACTTGGCAGAGGATCTGAGCTTTTAACTATATGTTCTTTGATTTTTAATATAAGCATAGTTGGGTGTTTCTTATCAGCTAGGACCCGCTGCAGTCCCGCCTTTGCTGCTTCCTCTCTTCTTCGTTCAAATACTGGGAGCGCGTCTCTTTGAACGCCCATTATGACGAAGATTCTGTTCTAAACTCCCTGGATTTCATTTGTGAGGTAATCTGGACGCCCTCCCCATACTGGAGAGGGGTATTCGAGTAGTGGGCAGATCTTCGTGCAGTATACTGCGGTGTCCACAAACGGTGGAAGTTGTGCTTTACGGCAGTCTCTTAGATAGTGTAGCCTCTTGTTTGCTTTCTTAACCGTCTCGTTGATGTGATGATTCCAACGCAGATTTTCCTAGCCTGTTGCCAAACACCAGCACCACACAATTAAATATTTTCAAGTCAAACCGGAAGTTTTGGAGAATGTTGGAGTCACGTTCGGGTCAACGGGTCATCGTTTACAGTAAGATCAGTTAAATTTTTTTCTATATTTAACTTTTAAACATTATTTATTTGCTGGGAGTTTATCGCTTTTTTCGATTGCCTGAAAGAATTTTAACCAAGGCGAAACAGATGCGAAAACTTAGCGAGGGGAGAAGACGTAAATATCGGATTGTAAACTTTTACAGCGGCGACTCGAAGAGTATTAGGAACCATCTAAGGAACTTGGGCAGCAATGTCGACACGATGACGGATTACAAAAAACCACACTTCTTGCTCGCCCTTTTTGATCACGTATATGGCTAGTTTGCATGCTTTCACTTTTGTCCGAGTTCCGCTTTGTGAGCAGAGAAAGATGGAAGAGTTTCTTTTAAAGGTAAATGAATGAAAAGTGACTAAAGGGTGGAACAGCGCAGAATAAATTTTTCATGCCTTTAACCGGCCGTACTGCTTAGGGGCATGAGATAAATGAAAAATATAACATGATAGTGCATGAGATAAATAAAAGATATTACATGATGGCGCATTAACACTGAAGTAACTCATACCCAACCCTAAAGGAGAAACCAAAACACAAGGAGAAATGGGGCCACATTTTCTGGTTCTAAGCCTATTCTTGCGTCCCGACTTCATGGAAATTCATTCATAACTGTAATTAACAAAAACATTCATGTAACAAAAAGGGATTCAATCAGTTAAGAGAAACTAAATTAACCGAGTTTTCAGGTGAATATTTCAGCTACGACGTATAGGTTTTGCTAATTGAATATAAAGTAGGTCTAGTATTGATTGAAGATTCCCGTGATAAAACCATCACGCTGTGTTGGGTTTCCCCTATCATACCATAAACACGCCTTGAGCCATGTGATAACACTACCACACTTTATAATATCCTGAGTGGTAACACCTTAGAATCTCTTGCGTGATAATACTGCCACACCTTGGAACATCTTGTGTGATAACACAACAACACTTTAGAATCTCCAGTGTGATAACATAGCTACACCTTAGAATACCTTGTGTGATAAAACTGCCACACCTTAAAAATGCATGTGTGAGAAAACTATGCCCTAAGATCTTCTGTGTGATAATATGACCATGCCTTAGAACCAGGCTCAAACAAGCCAAAAACACTACTTGTGCAGACTCTATTATGGCCCAGTTGAAATAAAATGGCACCACACATCTGCAGTGTCCAGTGCACTTTTCCAGATGTCAAGGTAAATCTTGTCTGATGCATGAACATCAGTTACAGATCTCAACAGGCCCAGTATTCCAAGAACAACCAATCAGTTCCATTTCTGCAGCTTTTAACTTAACAAAAGATTGCAACGAACTTTTTATAACTTTTTACAAATCATGCCTACTAACCACAGCTCAGTCGGTGGTGCAGTGGCCAAGTGGTTAGAGTGTTCGACTTGTAATCCCAGGGTCATGAGTTTGAGCCCCGGTCAGACCACTGTGTTGTGTCCTTGAACAAGTCACTTAACCTGACTTTGTTCTGGTCAACTAAGTTGTATAAATGGGTACAAGTTCTGCTGGGAGCTAACCTGCGATAGATCAGTGTCCTATCCAGGGGGAGTTAGACTTTCATCCACTTAACACTACGGATACCGATAAGTGCCAGCCCTATGAGCCTCCTAAGCCCATGAAAGCATTTAGCTTTTTAGTTAAATCACATCATGCCTACTAAATACAATAACCACAACTTAATTTTGCTGATGATATGCCAGCTTTTATAATTCAATAACTCTTCAAGCAGCAGATTTTCCTCATTTTTTTCATTCATTTTCTTGAATGATAAATTAAACATTCCCCCCACACCAGCCAAATCATGAACATCGATCATAAATAAGTTTTTAGTTTAATGTTAAAACAAAACTTTCCAGACACAAAGCTTAATTGTTGTATTACAAAAAATAAAACAATGGATACCAAATAGATTAAAAAGTAAAAAATTATATCTTTCATTTGCTATTTTAAAATGTCATACAAATCAAACCTTAATAGTGTGCAAAGATAGCTTGTTTAATGACTTAATTTAAATTTACATTACAGCTTATCAAATTTGATAACAAATAATAGTTATCCTTTAATTTTTTTTCAATAAATGTAAAAACTAACAAGCTGCAACATTTGTTAAAGACTTTAGAAATATTGATGTAATTATACAAATAAAGTCATTATTTCATGCATTTGCACAATATTGAGATGAAAAAAAGCTTAATTTCTAACTATCTTTCAAAGTCTTGCTCGACTACTTATATTTACTTTCCCTTCCACTGGATAACTCAAACAAAAATGCAAGAATAACCAATTACAAAAACTGAAATTATTTAAACTTTTTATGTTGACAAATTTGCAGTTTATAAATGTAAAATATTTACAGCACTAATATATTCACAACTCAGGCAATGGAACTTGGGCGATATTGAGTTGGTACCCAATTATGAGAACACATAGACCTCATATGTTAATGGCGGTGATTTAAATATTCTTTTGTCTAAACATTCAAATTACAGTGGAACCCTGCCTTACGGCCACCTCAATAATACAGCCACCTTGATACAACGGTCACCTTTCCTATGGTCTGCCGGTCAAATGGCCATACTTTTTCTTATTAAAAAACCTTGTTAATATGGTGACCATATGGTCAGTTTTTTCTGGCCTGTAGGTGAAAGTGTTCACAGGGTCCCATTGTAGTCCTGTTTGCCTCATTCCTGAATTAAACTCTCGAAAGAATAGTTTACCCAAAACAAGGCCAGTAGGGCTAGTTTGAAAGTAGACAAGAGAATATTTAAAGTGCTCGCATTTATACATAGGTTCTAAGATACAGTAAAAGGGCTACCTGCTGACATTTCTAAATCCAAGATCTGCCAAGGTGAATGAGTTCAACTCAAGCTGATGAAAATTTTCCAGTACCAAATAATTTAACAGGGAGTAAGAATTAAAACACTTTACCCTTTATACTGCCCTAGGTTAATTTTATATTGTTTAATAATAATTTATTATTAAGGTTAAAATATTTGTTTTTATAACTGAAAATATGGTTATGGGCACTTTTTCTCTTCATCATAAATGATATATAAACATTAGAAGCCAATTTGATTGACCAGTTCTTTTCTTCTTATATATAACTACACACCTTACTTTGTTTGAATGATGTAAGGACAAAATAACTGTTGAAGAAACCACAAGGGCTGAATGGTTTAGTTGGCCTTTTTGCAGTTAGCAGTCATGTGACTACACCTTCCTTAAATTAATTAGTTAAATATGTGAAATAATGTTCAGAAATAGTAAGAGAAGGTTAACATTAGTTTGAATGCATAGTTTCAAGTCTTAATATAAAATCAAAATTTTTCAAGGAAGTGTAATGTGAAAATGGTAATGGAGAGCAGCACTAGCTCCCAAGTCTTGCAATCCTTAGAAAAGATCCTATTTTTTTGTTGCTTGCCATTTCTTAAATATTTGAAGTCATTACCTCAAACTTTGCCGTTTTACTTATGTAAACTTGCTCTCTCCATTTCTGATAGCATTTTGTCAAAGCTGATAGGTTTAAGGAAGGTGTCATCACCTGACCTCAATCTGAAAAAAGCCTATTCACACCAAGTTCTGCAGTTTATAATCAATTCTTGTGTTACCATCATCCTACTAGTAAAAAATCTCTTAAGCTAAAGTTGAATGGTTGACTGTTGCAAAGTAATTGTTCTGAGCTGGTAACAACATGTAGTGGACCAGCAACAAAATGTAACTCTTAAGTCTGGAAAGGCAGGTTTCATAAAATGAAACAATGAATAGTTGTTACTCATCTCACCAACTGAATCACCTTGAACAGATACATTTTGGAAATTTTACAACAAAACAAGTGTTCAACTTTAATAGTTCTCTTTTGTATAAAAATTTTGGCTTAACATTTTCGATGCATAAAATTAGATTTCTTTGACCCTATTTTTGGGTACAATTTTCTCTATTTTAATTCACTAGCCAAAATACTGCACTTTTAACAAATTATTATATTTTTGAACTAGTTAACTCATTAACTGATTTTATTACAATGCAAGCCAAATAACCAATCCCTGCCAACTGATTGGCTGAAAATCGATTTGATGACTTCCCAAACAGGACTGGGAAAATATTGGACTGAGATCTCACTAATGCAAGTGTGCATGGTTTGTTCTTTTTAACTGAATTAAAATTGAAGTTATGTAATAAATATTTTAATAGCTTCATTTTCTCAGTCTATTCAGGATTTCAAATACTTGCCCTTGGTCTTTTGCACAGACTTAGCTACACTTGATCTATACAGTGAGAGAGCTTGGGTTAAGTAATATTTTCCCAGACAGACCTTGCAACTGGTTTTTAGGATAAGAATATTCATTACCTGTAACAGATCAATAATTGCTTTACCAATACAGATTGACACAAACATAACTAATTGACAAACACTTCATACTGATATAAAATGCAAAATTAATATCTGTACCAGAAATTAGGTTTTTGGCCTCCACCCACCTATCATTTTCAAAAGTTTCTTGCTTTGGAAAGCATTCATTCCAAGGGATTTAAGCATTTCTTCATCTAACGAAACTAACATTTCCCCATCAATGTCATTTTCGTAAAACAAATCAACAAATTCATCAAAGTGGTACTTTTGCAAAAACTCTGACACTTCTATGACCCTCAAAGAGGATAAGTCACCAAACTTGTCACTTGCTTTGCCTGGATCATTGAGACTTGAAGCATTTCCAGCTGATACTTTTCTTGCTTTGGCTTTTGGTTTCGGAGGTATACCTGGAAATGTTGGCTTGGGTTTTACTGCTGGTCTGAAATTGTTTTGAAGACTCTTGCTTGCCACTCCAGGGTTGTGTTGACTGGCCAGGCTGTCAGTGGACTGCACAGGCTTTTGATTTAATTGCAGCGACCCCAAATTTTCTAGCTTTTTCGCACTAGAAGAATCCTGTACATTACTCTTCTGCACAAGTGTAACATAACCAGATTGATTTTGAGCTTGTAAACTATGTTGTGTTATTGCCTCGTTACCAATACTGGAGGCCAAATTTCGCTGCTCTGCTATTTCGTCAAGTGACGGTCCAAATAATGACATTACACCATTCTGAACCCCTTCTTTAGTTGCTGATTCTGTTTTCCCAGGAGATCCATGATCAAGGTGCATGTTTAGTAATGATTGCTCTTTTTCTTGCTTATTATCTACACCCTGATCAGCTGTCTTGCCTTCTGTTGTCATGGATACCAAGTTGTCTCGTTGTGGTACTGGAGGGGCACTGGGCACATCTATCTGAAGCTGTCTGTATCCTCGAATTTGCTTGCGTGATGCAAACAAATTCTCCAACTCCAGATTATCAATTTTAGTCAGACTGACACCATCATGCAATGAGTGGCAGATACGGACATAGTCCTTTTCGCCAATCAATGCTCCTTCCGCTAAAGTGACAGTCACCTCCAGATTCTTTGGGACTGTCACTACATATCTTGTGTCCAACTCCTTAGTTGTGCATATTATTGTCTCGTCTCTGTATGTCTCCAAGAGCTTTAACACACCAAGGGTTGAACTAAACACATTCGAAGCGCCTCTTATGTCCATCTGTGAGTCGACAAACTGAAATAACACTGGCGTTTTCGTGGTAGTCGTGAGTTCCCGCAAGTAATATTCCCTCCCATCAACCAGTGGTTGAAAACCCGCATTTACGCTCATAGGCAAGCGAACCTTAACGCGCTCTTGATTCTCAAACTCTAAGAAGTCTTCTTTGTCTCCGCGTGAGATACTCTTCAATTCTAACTTGTCTCCTGGGCTGACACACTGGTCTTCGTTTTCTAAATTGTAGTAACCTTGAACAACTCGCACAAACTTGGGAAACACCGAGCTCAGTGCGGAAACACTGTCGTATACATCCTTCAGGTTATTGGGTCGTAGCTCAACGCGTTGAGAACAGTTTAGAGGTATGTGAACTTCGCGGTTTCGATGGTCTTTCGCTCTTATCTTCTCTGCTGATCTAACTGCGTGGAGAGTAAGAATTTGTTCAGCCCCAAGACAAGAATCCTCGCTCGGTCCGTAGTAACCCTCTTCAACGCGCACTACCTGTGGAAGTACAAACTTGTCCACAAAATCCCCCAACTTGTATTCCACTTTCGACCACAGCAAGCTTTCAAAGATGTCCTTCTTCACTTGACTTGTCATCGTGATGGTCAATAGTGATTCTTGCTTGATTATCGAGCAATATTACTGCTCATTTCCGCATCACGATGACATTTGAACACACCTTGCGCCTCATTCTATTGCCGCTGACCAAATTCTTTTTTTGGCCGAGAGACAACTCGAAAAATGCTTGAATCGAATTTGTCTCTCGTCCAAGAGAAGAAAAAAAAAGTCAAGGAACCCTTGCCTAGACCCATTTTACTGAAACGCCATGCTACTGCCACTATAAAGCACGGCGTCTGAAACCGGCAAACCTCGATTTGTTCAGGCTAAAGTTGTGCAGCACGGGTCAGCTTGTCGTGTTACCGTATATTAATTAGGGGCCTTTAAAAACGCGGCCGGCAATATTGACGACGACGGCTTAGAAAAAACACATTTCTTGTGGCGCGGGTTGGTTTCAAACGCTGCGCTAATGGCCGCTAATGGCGAGCTGAAGTCGGATTTTCGAAGTTCAAGAGTTGAGCTTAGCACGACTGTGGCACAGCGTCAAGGTAATTAAGGCCGCTAGAAGGGGCCGACACTTTCAGTTCTAGAAAATTAACGCGATATAGAATGAAGAGATCATATTTTTAAGAAAATTAGGGCGAGAAGACAAAACACTTGTATTTTGACAAAACAAAATCTTTGTTGGGATCTTTTTTTCAAGAAAAAAAAAAGCGCGAGAAGACCAAACACTTGTATTTTGACAAAACAAAATCTTTATTTGGGAAAACAATAAAACCTGAAGACAGAAAAAGTTTCGTATTTCATTTAAGGTGACGATGAAATACTGACTGAGTCACGTGCAGAAATCTCTGCCTCTGGTACCGCAGAGGACGAACTTTCGGACGCGGGCACTGAAGAGATCGCCTAGTGTTGAAATTTTCTTAAAAATATCACTGAACCAATAAAGGTTTTATGACTACTAAATACCAGTTCCAGGTTTTTGTGTGTGTGTGTTTCTGACATGCTATAAATAAAGAAAATTATTGCTGTTCACTTCCAGGTAAACAAATCCGATAAACAACTTGACCCTTCGCTAAAATTAAAGTTAGAAAATTTCCCCCATAATAATAATATTAGGGACTGTAACAGGGAACGGTGACGTCGACGACTATTTTTCTAGGTTTTTAAACGATTTCGGTGCCCCCTGGGTTCACCCGTACGTTTGGAAAACTATAAAACCAGCTAGAAGGGATCAACAAACTTCCAAAAACAACATCAGACTAAAGTTTTGAAAATCAAACTTTCAATTTTACTTCGCTCAGGGTTCCATGCAAATACTGTATTTGTAAGTCCCCACTAACTTTGTGCCTGGGCCACCTGTGGTTGGAATGCATCGGGAGCCAGTGACCTGCGCGCCTTTGTCTTAAAAACTCAATTTTGAAGGTATTACGACTATGGGAACGTCCTCCAGAAAACATTCGCAGTCTTAGGTGAATATAAATAATTTTTATTTTTAAAAATTTTAAAAGCTTTTAAACAAAATTGTCTATGTAAGTAAAAAGTAAATTATGTTAAAACAGAGATAAATAAATAAAATAAAACTATTACTGGACATTAATCCTGAAAATTTAGCGACGTTTCGCCTAGAATCACTAGGCTTCTTCATGCACGATCGTTGGTGTAGGCCGAGATGCATGATGGGACACCACGCAAAGCAGTGTCCCAAGAGTGCGACAAACGAAACCTGTCACCTACAATATAGCCGAGATACTAAACCCCCTTGTGGAGAAGTCACCTCACCATCTAGTAAACTCTCAGGACTTTGTGTCAAAAATAAAGGACATAAAACTTGACGAGAAAGAAATTATGGTCTCTTATGAGAGTTTTGACAATATGCGAGCCATGCGAGCCAGCCTGTTCTCAACGTAACGGCGTTGTTTACAAGTATTCCTACGGATGAAGCTCTGGCTGTTGCTCGAAAATGTCTGATGACCGATCCTACACTTGACGAACGGAGAGCCCTCACAGCTTAAATTTTACCACGTGACAGGGGGGACCCACTCGTGGCCTTCTTGTTCCACTAGCCTTTGCATGGAAGAACTTTCACACTTAGCCAGACTGACGAGTGAAGCAAGTCACGGATTCTTACTATGCGTCTCACAGTCTTGCCTCCTGCGTGTGGTGAAAGTTCCAAGAAGGGACATCGTTACTCGTCTGAACGCAGTTGACGTCATAATGATGACGCACCCTATGACGAATACAACCGTACCGTACAACTTTAGGTACCACAGCCTCTCAGGGAACCGTAACTGTGTTGTCTTTACGGAGCCGTCTTTATCTGAAAAATAACACATACTACAAGTTGTTTCTTTCGAAACTGATTAATGGTGAATTGAACCCTCAACTAACCTAGCTTTTGTGCCAGGACTGACATGTTCTGCAAACAAACCACACACTGCAATATTGTAACATAAACAAGCAATTTCAAAAACACAAAGCAGAAAGCGTTCTTCGCTGAAGCAAAAGACCAGTCTAGAGCTTTTGCAACAGCCAGAACTTGCATTGCATAGCATTAGTTAGTTCAACTTATTGAAGACATTTATAAGCTTTTTTGCACGGTGAAGAGTCTTATTGTCGGAATACACTGAAACAAAGCCATATGTTTGGTTAGTTTTGTTGGCTGAACATTAATTATAATAAATTTTCAAATACATCTATAAACAGCTACTGCTAGATATAATCAGCCAAAAACCTTTTTCAAATATGGCCATGATTTCTTTTGTCTTCATTCTTCCTACTAGCCTCAACTTTCAAAAGAATTTGTTACCCAAAACAAGACTTAGATAGGGAATGAAAACAAAAGAATGTCAAAACCGCCACCATTTTAGAAAGTGTCTACTTTACATGTAAAGTCATCTCCTTGTTTCTGTTTCTTTTCAGTTCAAATGTACAGTACACTCTCTTTGATGTCATAATATATAAGTTTACTCACTGATTACAGAAATAGTTGCACCTATTCTGTTTGTTCCCATACGGTAACTACATGTTGGAACAATGACTTCTTGAAATGATATTTCTGGGTAAAAGTTGTGTTGTATCTCCTCCATCTTAAAAGAAAAAAAGTCAAATTATAATGTATGTAACGTAACTGTACTGTAGTCAAGGTGACACTGGTAGCAGTGTGCATAGTAATGACAATAATAATAATAATAATAATAATAATAATAATAATAATAATATTAATAATAATAATAATAAAAAAGGAATAATGTTAAGGAAAGGTGGGATGTAAATTACCCAGAGTACCAATCAGCTAGCTGGCAAAAACTGAGAGATAACGCTGCTC
>JAOBAT010081808.1:0-13118 GCA_026413305.1 Hydrozoanthus tunicans
CCCCCCCCCCCCCCCCCCCCCCCGCTCGCACACTACCGCCCTCCAGATGCCAAAGGTGACCAATTATTTGAAAAGCAACATTATTGTCGATATTTTGCTAAACCGATTTTAAGGTCAAAAGTTTGAATGTCCATGGTTTACATCTCAGTCTCAAACAACCCAGTTCCCCTCCCCGAGACTCCCACCTTCGGTGCTCTATTGGTCCCCCTCCTCGTTCAGTCGCATCATCCCGCAAAAATTCTTGGCTACGGGCCTGTTGTCTCCGTTAACTAGAAAATGCCAAATACATTCAAGTCTGAAATTGAGTTACTGGCAGAATTAAAAAGGCCAGAGACGGGTTTGGATCGATCGTTATTGCGTATATCGAACAGGTGATCTCTAATGCGATCGCCTAAACGATGGCCAGTTTCATCAATACATAAAAGTTTACATTGAGAGCATTGGATGCAGTTGATAACATTAGAAGTGGTAAAATCAAAATGGTCAGTTATGTTGACAGTCTGTCCATTAATCAACTCCGACGAAGGACAACTGTCGGTGTCAAACTCAACAATTTTTCATATATATTTTATCGATACACCAACGCAACCTCGGTTTTACCCTTTCCGTTTTCATAGCTTTTTTGGTTCCCCTGTGTGTTTGATCCCTCCATTTAGAGAATGAGTCATACACAAGAACAAGTCAAACACATAAAGTATAGCATATGTTTGTTTGGAACATTTGCATCGTGTCATACTCAAATTATACTTCACAGATTTGTTGGGGACATTAAAAAAATGAGTAATGTGTAGACTGTACTAGATGTCCAAGACCAACGGTGTTCGAATAGACTATTTTACATTTCACTGGTGTAACTTTCCAGTTCTTGTTACTTTGAAGGGGGGAAGGACAAAATCTTGGGAACATCAGAATACCACAATTTTGACCACAGCTATAACAAAATCAGTTTTTGATGACTTCAAGTCTTCGTTATTTTATTGACTTTCTCATTTCTGCTAGCTGGACAACTTTAGCTGATAATTTTCTACTTCCAACCGAGCTTTGTTCTTAAACGCTATGTAATCAGCTAAGCTTAATTCAGTTGTTACCATTTTAACAAACCTCTCATCACTTGGAATAATCAATGAGAGAAATGATGAAAATTTCTCACTGGCAAACTCAACATGAAGTAGAAACTGATGCCTAGTAATTATCCTTGCCAGTGAAAAGGTCAGCAACCCAGGTTGCTTTAATAGAACTTCTGAACTGATACCCATCACCTTTTGATAATAATCAAGCTTGGTTTTCATAGTCTCCTCGCTGAGTGTAAGCAGAGCTGCCCCAGGTCCTGTGAGTATCCCCTTCCGTAATTGTTCTTTATTTAAGCCAACAGTGTTCTTCAGAAACTGAATCCTGGTAGAAATTTTTTCCAACTTCATACCCATTAGGTAAGGTCGTTTACACATAAGGATTATAGTCTCTTCATTGTTTAATCCAATAGTTTCTTGCAAGTATTGCATCTTTGTTGGGACAACATTCTCTAAACAGCTTGTTAAGGATGATGGGTACCTCTGAATTAATCTTACAATATCAGTATCTGAAAAGCCACTGCATTTCAGGTGTTTGACTCTATCTTGTAGTGTGTTTACCTGCAACGACAAAACCTGGACCAAATAAAAAAAATCAACAGGGTATTTAAAAAATCCTCATTTGAAAGAAAATAGTTCTTAAACATTTTATAAAATATTCAATGGGGATTTTAAAAGAGCTTCCCATAACTGAACATATCTATAAAATTAAGCAGCATAAAATAACATCATCAACAGCACTTAACAAAAACTGCTAAACAACTTACCAAATACAACCTACATCATTATCTTTAGATAGAAGAGTTAGAAAAATATATCTTAGACAGTGACCAAAAACTATACATTAGTAAAAATCTTTACATCGTTAACTAGCATTTTGATTCGTTTTTAAAATCAATCTTGGTTATCAGCTCATAAACCAAATGACCTTTTCATATTTTGCAAGGTATTTATTATTTCTGTGAGCTGTTTGCTCTGATAACTAGTAAATAACTGGTAGATATTCTAACACTAAAACAGATGATTGATTTGGGAAGTATGGAAAGGAGACCATGATGCCTGTTTTGGGGTATGGGTTTCAGTTGATATCAAAAACTGGACTGGAAGTTCACATATTCTTTGGTCTGAAAACAAAAAAGATTCTTTTTTTATATCCCCTTAAAATAATCATGTATGATTTCGAGGGAACCACCTCCCTCCCACCTTTCTTGTAAACCCAATCCCCTCTTCTTTTGGGAATATTTAAACATACTGTGTTTTCTTTGTCAAGTCCCCTCTCTCAAATAAGCCCCCCTTTTTGAAGCCAGAAATCTATTAAGCCCCCCTCCACCACCAATTTTCCCCTCACGGAATGAACAGTTCTAGGGTACATGTACTGTAAAAGACATCTTTTTGTAAGTTTAAGTGGTTTTTAGTTTAGTAGTCCAGTTCTTCATGGGCAAAAATTTGTCAATTCAAAATGGCAGATGAGGGAGATTTTTTGCCAGTGTTGGCTTTCGTTTGGCTGCGTCTTCGGAGAAGAAGGCATGAACTGACAAAATTTCAGAAAAATGAGAACCATCTTGGTCAGAGAGTTTTTTGCGGCCAAAAAAACGTTTTGGGCATGAAAGCAACATACAAAATGGGGTATTTCGGTCAACAACTTCGCTGCAGTCATATTTGTAGGAATTTTTTTGAGGGACTGGAAAAGAGCATTTTCATTGGATCATCTGCTGTTTCTGCTTGCGCTTCCATCATTACTGGTTCCAATACAAACTAGACAACGGAACCAAAACAGAAGCAGAAGAAAGGAAGGAAGAAAAAGGAACGGTCCGTTCCTTCTGTCTCCGCTTCCGTCGAGCCTCTGCTTGTGCTTCTGTCTCTGTGTTCTCAGTTCACACTAGAACAAAAAGGCTTCTTCAGTCTCCGCTTACATCTCCGTCTCCGCTTCTGTCGCTAGTGTGAACCAAGCTTTATAAACCTTTATATGGTACTATTGTAAGATAGTTTAGTTGGTCTTTTTCAAGAAAATTTTTTTAAGTATTGCAAGACTTTGAAAACTATCACAAAAACGGATACTTGCTGTTCCTTTCATGTGTGTGGAAGATGGATGAGTTGAAAAAATTGAGACTCAAATCAATGAAAAATCAAATACTCCCCCTTTAAAGAGCTTGCAAACATTAAGCACCCCCCCCCCCTCCCCCCAATCTTGGAGAAAAAATACGGTACAAGGAGCTGGAAATATTGAAACTTTCTGCGGTTCCAACTACAGAATGCTTAAAATTCATTTATTTTATAAGTTTACTTGCCTGCGGAACAGAAGTAACTACGCGCGCCAAACTGTCTCTGTGGATCCCGAGCGACTCCAGAAAAGATACATTTCGACTCATTTGAGTCATATCATGTCGTAAAACCCAAGGTCTTTTGTTGAGTGGCTTGACTAGGTCTTGCTTTGGTATACCTAGCGAGGTCAGGTAATCCAGGCGTAATTTGACGGCTGGGACGCCGCACTTCGCTACAGATCTTTCCTGGCTTAGCACCCAGTTATCAAGATTTGATCCTGGTTTAATTGTCACGCCGTAAGAATGAAGAAGTTCTGACATTTTTGTAATGTGTTCCTCATCCTGCGAATTGCTGCTAAAACAGAGTAAAAAGTTACGATTAAATCTTCGCTGTTTCCTTAATATCGATGATACGTTGCCGACAATATTTCGGATATTCACCTTGGCAGCCATTTTCTTCTCTATTGGCTCGGCTCAGGCTCTTGGTTCAAGCCTTGTCCAATCTTGATCGTGAGAGAAAGAGGCCAAACACCTGCAATGTTTCAGAACATTTGACTGTGCCAATGATGCTTTTGCTAACGGTGAAGTGTTTTCTGATTGATCAAAGCTGAGAGATTTTTCCCGGTCGCTTTCGGTTTACATTGACAGCAATAGGTTGTTAGAAATTTCACAGACAGATTATGCAAATTTGTAAGACAATTTAATGAATGTTTTTTAAACCATCTCTTGGGATTTGAACAAGCGATTAATATGAGTAAAGAAAGCAACCATGGAGACAACAATACATGTCCCACGTCGAACGCCTTCCTGTTTTCCTTCCGTCTAAGAAGTTCTAAAATATGATTTTCGATTTAGCATACATCGTAACGTGTTTACGAATTAGCTCGACCGTTTGACAGAGAATGGATGCTTAAAACATAAAGCGACACGAGCCGAGCACGAGACCAACAAGAAGTTGAACAGACTACTATAGTCTGTATGGAGTTGCGATCGATTAATATTGAAAAACACGATTTTGCGTTGCACAATGGGCTCGGGCTGTTCGAAACATAGTGCAAAGTTGTCACAAGGAGAGGTTAATGCCGCACAAGTTGTGAAAGAGAAAGCAATAGATCCAGCTGAAGGCCCAGTTGACGATAATCGCAAAGATCTCTTATCGAAATATTGCCTAGAAACAAGCAAACCCGAAGACGTTGCAACGCTTACAAAGCTTGCTGTCAATGTCGAACGCATTGCTTTAAAATCTGAAAGCATCGAGGATCTGCTAGCTCCAGCCACTTTAACAGAAGCAAAGAGTATTGGAACCGGAGTTTATACGGGTAAAACTAAGTCTCTTCGCCGATTGTTATCAAATTTGGCACTTGATTTAGGACTTCCAAAGCTACTATTTGATGTTATACAATTGGTGAAGCAGGTTTTTTCAGATTTTACAAGTTGGGATCGAGAGAAGATGAAAACTGAACCTCAAGAGGAAAGCAAAGAACATGAAACGGTGAGGTTTTCTTTGTATAGAATCAGATTGACTACCTGAGGGACAGTTCATTTTTTATGGGTGGAGGGGAGTGGGGGGCAATTGTTTTTGGGGGGAGGGGGTAGGACCTTCGAGAGAGTTTCAAGCTATAAGGGGGTCATCCAAAAAAATAAGAGTATTCAGCATTTTGTTTGGGTCATGCAAAAATATAATTATACTGATTCAAGGGGGTGAGGTCATATAAAATTTTTCCAGGCTTGTTTGAAAACCACCGACTCCCCCCCATCATAAAATGTGAGAAAGTATTAGTCTAGGCTAAAACCATGTTAAATATATGTACAGCTGTTTTTATAAATTTCCATTACAGTGCTTATAAATATATGGCACATCTTGTACAATGAAGAGTGAACCAACTGTTTGAATAGTCAGTTTAATAGAGTAAACTGATAAAATGAAAAATGGTTGGTATTTTAGGTTTTTAATGCGAGAAGCAGGGCCCCTGGGTGTGTGGCATAGCTCCTTTTTGTAAAATAATCAGCTCTTTTCTTTTATACATATAAATAAGATTTATTTATACTTAATCAAAATTATCATGTTTATTGTCAGCCAATATCATTTTGCTTCATATGTTATTCTAGGGTGTCCTAGAAGCCAAGGAAAACCTGAGGAAAGCACAAAATTTGGTTTCTGAACTATTACCTTCAGCTCTGAACTTCTCTGATAGGAATGATGAATATTGTATGGCTTGTGGTGATGTTGGACTTATTGAACTGTTTGTGCAGATGGTTGAAGATCTTAAGGACTGTGTTGCTGATATGATACCTTTCATGGTAGGCTGAACAAGAGACAATAATTATTGAGCACTTTCTTTTTAAAATTATCCGCAAACCGTCACAATAGTAGTCACACAGTCATTGCTGTCTTCACTCACCATGGTCAACACCATCATCACTCACAATGATCCTTACTGTCATCACTCATTATGATCCTAACCATCATCACTCACCATTATCCATACCATCTTCATTCGCAATTATCGATGCCATCTTTATTCTCAGTAATCAAACCCATCATCACCCACCATGATCAATACCATTACCATGATCATTTCCACCATCGCTCTCCATGATCATTACCATTATCACTCACCATGATTAATACCATCAGCATTTACAATGATTATTTCCATCATCACTCATCATGATAATTACCATCAGCTCTCACCATGATCAATACCATCATCACTCACCTTGGTCAATATCATCTTCATTTACAATCGTGATCATTACCATCATCACTCACCATGGTCAATATCATCTTCATTTACAATCATGATCATTGCCTTCATCACTCACCATGATCATTTCTACCATCACTTACCATGATCGTTACTGTCATCACTCACCATGGTAAATATCATCTTCATTTACAATAATGATCATTACCATCATCACTCACCATGGTCAATATCATCTTCATTACAATCATGATAAAAACCATCATCACTCATCATAATCAATACCATTATCATTCACTATATGGTCAATACCATTGTCACTCACCATGGTCATTACCATCATTGTTCACACCATGATCAATACCAATGTCAATTTTACTATAAAAAGGGCTAAGCTATTGCTCATCTCAGTGAAAGTTGTTTACTATCTGTTTAAGGCTCTACTATATTGCAGTTACAATTTGTTTTTTTGCACAGGATGAAAGTCGCCTGATTTTGAAAAAGTCCACTGCGAGGGGAAAGATACTGAGTAGAACACTAGGAGTACTGCACAATCTTTCCAAGAGGATGCCAAACAGAGTCAAGTTTGCTAATTGCAATGCAATTGACATACTAGCACCCTTACTAAAAGCAGAAGTGACATTGTATGCCACAAAGGCTTTGCTTTGTCTTGCATACCTCATTGATGAATCTAACAACCACTTAATAATGGCAGATACAGGTAAATAGAATCCAACATTTTACAATTGCAAACACAGCTCTAGCAGCAACAATATGAAGAAGAGCAAGAGTAAGACGGAATTTAGTTCAGGGTTTTCAAAAATAGCCGGCGGCCGACGAAATTCGCTGGCTACTTGGCACAAATTCACCGGCTACTTTGCTCGACTCAGATTACGATTATGAATATTTCTGATCTAGTATTTTTGATAGTGTAGAAACATGAAACTGAAAATGGATTGAAGTGAACATTCTTCAGTGAATGAACAGATAGTACTTAGCACAGCAAAGTTAATTTAGTTGTAATTGTGTTATGGTCGACTAGTCAGTCTTCCAGATACATAGTCAAATGAACTTGGCCTGAGCTCAGCTAAATGGTCACACCGCATTTTCGTGCATTGGTTACAGTACTGTATCACTTAGAATACTTCATGTTATGCCACAGGCTTTCGTAAAATTTAGATTGCAACTATTCAGCTACTTGATTTGTGTTTAAATTCACTACACCTCTGACATAAATGTGTTAGGAGGAACAAAAATGATTTTGTTCAGTTGCATTTTTACCAAAACTTACTCAGATAGCATGAAAACAAATATTGGGGTACATTTTCTAAATCCGATGGTAACAAGTTTTCTAGCCATATTAAAGGTAAACGTGCACACTTAGATGAACATATTTGTTGCCAGAGAAAAACTCAAAGAGAAAGAAAAGTAATATGTTTTGACCGAATTTCATTAAAAGTTAAATGCAAAAATAAAGCTCTAAAAATACCCGATTCTTGCTCCAGAATGCAGGAAATGCATTCTAAGAGGTCCTATTTCGGACCCCCCTAGAAGCTCACGGCTTCGCCGCTCGTTGCTCGCGCCTACAACACGAGTTCTCTGCCTACTTCAGCTGCTTTGCCACCTACTTCAAAACTTTTTGAAAACACTGTAGTTATACTTTTACACCACATTACACTTTCAACTGTCCATTCCGAAAAAGATGATGTCTCTACACTTTATAACAATGCATTGCAAATCTTGCACTGCTAAAAGAAGTTCAGTTAAGATGAAAGCTCAGTCTGATTAAACTCTTTGAACCTTGTACTAACAAAACTGTGTTCGTCAAATTTGAGGTTGCAGGTTCTCTCTTTGTGTTTTTGTGGGCAATGTTAGACTTTGATGTGCTAGGAATTTTTGGTAAATGTACAATTCTCCATCTTTTGTATATTCGTGGTTTGAGTTAAAACGTGAAATAATCTCTCTTATAAATAGTATCGATGGTGTAATTATAATGATTGTAGACTGTTTTTCTTATGTGTATATAATGATAATAATGTTGATCAGTAACTAGGGAATGCTGATACTGGTATTCAGCTTCGGATATTATTTCTTTGTGAGTAGTGAGAAACTCTTTGTTCCACTCTCCACTCTTTCACTACTTGTACCAGCTAGATTACAATGTTTTTTTTTCCTTACTTGGTTCAGAGCAGAAAATGAAAGCTGACAGTGAAATCTGTTTTGTGGTTCTTCTGATCCAGCAAAAGTACTGCTGATTTCTCTCTCATTGCTCTCCTGCAGAACCTATAATGCTTATTATTAGGCGGCTCACAATGGCATTGAAGTCAAAAACAAGGAAATGTCTTGGATACACTGTTTCCGAACTTGTGGATGGACTCACACAGATTGGTTTAAATGACCAGAACAAGAAAACGGTAAATATACAAGTCAGAGACTTGATGAATCTTGCTAACTGCCTCTCCCCCTACACCTTACACTTTTACTAGCACCCGCATAACTCCCATCTTTGAAAATTTTGGCTCAATTTTTTAAAATTTTGATTAGGTAGAAGTAAAGGTTAAATGGAGTCTTTAAGGATTATACTTGTATCATAAATATGATTGAGTTGGAAACTACCCCCTAGATTGGAAGTTGTGGAGCAATCCCAGTTCTTGTAACTACTCTGGAAACAGCAAAAGGTGAAGAGGAAACTTTGATGGTTGCGAAATGTATGTGGTTGCTAGCATTTGATGAGAGCAATCAACAGCTAATGAGGTCAAACGAGCTCTGTATGGCTGCGCTACATAAGCTAAAGACAAATAACAACCTGGAAATCCAGACTGCAGCAGCAGGAGCCTTGTGGGAAATGGAGGGGAAGTCCAGGCATACAGTGGATAAAGGTATTGTTGTTAGACTCTGCTCCTTAAATTTGAACATCTGCAGTATAAATCTAAAGCAACTTCTTCCTTGCATGTTCTTTCTTCCACATTTAAAATTCTTTTGCTTTTGTCAGCAACTTACCAAACTTGCAAACATTCTGAAGACTCAATGGTCGCACACGACAGCCTACCAATAGTTAGCTTCTTGAAAAGTCAAAAATAAAAAAGCTAAGCCCTTTCTCGAGTTTAAATGGCTCATAAGGCCATAGGGCCGGTTTCTGTAGTGCTAAGCGGACGAACGCAGGCTAGCAGAACCGGTACTCATTTATACAGCTGAGTCGACTGGAACAAGTCGGGTTGAAGTGTCTTGCTCAAGGACACAACACAGCACTTAGTCTGACCCAGGTTTGAACTGGTGACCGTAGAATTATGATCAAACACGCTATCATTTCGACCACTGCGCCACCAACAAAAAAATTGTATTTTCTGAAATCTAATTTTCATGCAGAAATGTCCAGGCAAGCTTCAGCAGGCTCGCCAAGCGGCCGAGCGTCGCCAGAGTTTTGTGGTCACGTGATGATCAGCTACCAATGGGACGTGCAGAAAACTATGCTGCAGGTGAAGAACAAGCTTCAGGCTGCTGGGTATCAGGTGTGGATGGATCTCGAGCAAATGGGTGGGTCTACACTTGAAGCAATGGCCAAAGCAGTGGAGGACTCTGCGGTGGTGCTGGTTTGTGTATCACAGAGGTACAAAGAGAGTCCCAACTGTAGATCAGGTAAGAAAGTTAAGAAACTTCGTTAGTAGCTGGGGGAAGCTGCGAGTTTGAATGTTGAAATCGATGGGAATAGTGCTGTTTTTTAAAAATTAATGAAGAACAAAGTGAACCCCGACTGTAAATCAGGTAAAAAACTAACTGATTTTACCGGTTTTATTCGGGGGTTGAGAGGGTGGAGAGCGTTGATAGGAAGGGAAGGTAGGGGTGAAGGTCAACGGTTTTAGCAATGACTAAGTAGTGGAGGATTTATTGGGGTGTATGTCTGGTTACCAAGAAATGTAAAGAGAAAGCTACGTCTACGTTCTGGGGGGGATACTCGTAGTTTGAAATAGTGACGGTACACGTGTCAAGGAGTTAGGGGAGAGGAGGAGAAGGGGGGAGAGATTGGGACGGAAAAATGACTGAGATGACAAGTGGTGAAAAAAAAGGAATTATTCCATTTTTTCCAATATAACAGACCACTCTTCACTCTTGGTTGCTTAGTTACCACTCTCTCGTCACCGACTCTTTCTTCCATTTCGCTGCCATACAAACAACTGCACCGGCACAACCAAAACATCGATAGTTTGCCAGTTTCTTTCAATAAACTATCTTGTAAAATGTTCAATCAGTACACTTAAGTATAGTCAAGCCAAGATGGTCACAGATCAAAGCGCGAGAAACTAAGTATATTTTTTCTTTGCAAAGGCATCGAAAAATGAACCGCATATCAAGCGGTTAAATAGAAATGTTCAGAGATAAAGATACCTATTTCGATAGTTAGAGTAAGACTTAAACTGATATTTCTGTTTTTATCCTTTCCTTCTCATTGTTCTAGTTAAGAGAAAGAAGCAAGAAGTACACATTGAGCTATTTTGGAAATTTCCATTTCATTACTCTCTCATTTTCTTAACCTGATAACAAAACTGACGTTTAGCACAATTTGCAATGTTATGTTTATGTTTTTTGTTTATGAACTAAACTATCTTTGAAAGAATTGTTCTTGTTGTCACATGCTTCTTTTTCTCAGAAGAAGAAAACTTCCGAGTCCCTAACCGGAAATCGAACCCATCACCCCGGTCAGACGCTCTACCCGCTGATAATCTTCTGAAAAAAAAAGAAGCTTGTGACAGCAAAAAAAAAAAATTCTCAGACAGTATATTTACCCAAGCTAATAAACTTTGATTCGCATCATCTAAATTATCTTAGTTACTAATCATTTTTTAGTTTTTCTTCCTGTACAGCTGTTGGTTGTATTACTTTTAATGACAAATCATTTAATTGTCTCCATTTTTCATGACACCAAACTGTTACAGAGGCAGAGTACGCTTTCTCGCTGCACAAAGACATAATTCCGTTGATGGTGGAAAAACGCTACCGCCCAGATGGCTGGCTTGGAATGATCGTGGGCTCAAAGCTTTGGTTTGAGTTTAGTGAGCGACAGATGATTGACAGCAGCATGGAAAAACTTGCAAAAGAACTTGGGAACCGAGGAATGCAGGGAAAAGCAGTCACCAAAGACGCTGCTAGAGGTGAAAGCGTGTATAAATTGATTTTTCTGACATTCATTGGATTGTAGTATAAAATAAAGAGGGCAATTGGAAAGTTATTGAAGTTTCGATACGTGTCGTACGAGTTTAAGTTTGTTGGCGCAGACGGGAATGAGGACGATGTTGATGGCAATGACGTGGACAATGATGATGGCGAGTACCAATAAGAGACGAAAACGTGACGATCACGTGGGCGGGGCCCTTAGCGGTCGCGAGGGCGAGACGTGGCAGTCACGTCGACGGGACGTGGTGGTCACGTGGATGGTGGCGCGGCGCTCGCGCGAACGTGGTTATCACGTGGACAACGATGTTAGTGGACGAGGATATACGCTAACACAATCGATTCTTCATTATTTCGGTTTTGCAATGACTACTTCTAACTTAGATAAAGTAGACAAGGGGGCTAAACTAGTCGTTACCTACCTAATTGATCAATTATTTTTTGAGCTTAATGAAGCATTTCATTGAAGCTAAGACACTGACTAAAACGTTTTTCAGATGAACGAAAAGCTGATAAATCAACAAAACCTGATATTTCCCACTGGACGACAGAAGATGTCGCGAAATGGTTGAAAGATATTGGATTAACAGGGTAGGTAAAACTAAACGACTGGGTATTACAAAAGAAATCCTTCACTTTAAAGGGAATTGCTTTTCCCCTCGAACGTGTTGTCTATTTCAAAACCTCTTGGCAAAAAAAATACATGTTTAACAGAGAGGATTAGTATACTCGCTTGTTTGCATGTCACAGTGTCTGTATTAAGTTTTTATTTGAATTTGCTGAACTGCCATCTTTTCCAATAAGCAACTTTTTATAAACAATTTTCACCGTGTGTCCTTATCGTTTTCCAAACTTATTTTACAGTGTAAGTAATAAAGTGATAGAATGGCTTGATGGAAAAATGTTGCTTCGTCTTCATGAGCTACGGCGAGAGGTAAGGAAGGCTGCCTTACTGAAATGTAGAAATATTTTTGATAGAACCTTCTTTTCCCGCAGCAGTCCATTTCATACTGTTTTTTTTTTATCACGGTTACGAAGTTAAGAAGGTTTTTTTTTCAAGAAAGTATAACGCAGAAGCTCTTTAAAGCACCCTACCTCTATAAATGTCACAACCCCTCTCCTCCAATAAAGTCTTCTCCTCTATATCCCCCCTTCTTTCTCTCTCTTTCAAAACTAAACAGATTCACTATAGCTTTAAAGAACGGAAGCTTGTTCGACCACATTCCAGTTTTTTTCGAGGCCAGAGTATGGAAATTGTCCAACTTTTAAATTTTGGAACTTATTAAAGTTTTTTCACAAGTTTAAGTTACAAAAGGGGCATTTTGTTGCAATTTTTGAATAATATAAGCAATCTGAACTAATTGCTGCCTTATATTATATTTGCAGAGTCCTGAATTTTTTTACAGTTCCATCAAAGGTGATCTTGAGTTGCAAAGCTTGCACCAGGTGGTGAAATTTACTGATGAATTGGAGAAACTAGCCGGCTAGACCACGATACACATGGCTGATGGCGTTACAGAACTGTTTTTTCCAGTGACCAAGGGCAAGGGAGAAAAATACTTTGTTTCCCATGGCTAGACCGAGATACACATGAAAAAACTTTGTTTTCCATGGCTAGACCGAGATACACATGGTTGGTGGAGTTACAAAAGCGTCTGGCCAGGAAACAAGAGAGAGAAACATTGTTTCCCATGACTAGACCAAGAAACACATGGTTGCATGGTGGAGTTACAAAAGTGTGTGGCCAGGAAAAAAAGTGAGAGAAACATTGTTTCCCATGGCCAGACCGAGATACACATGGTTGGTGGAGTTACAAAAGCGTCTGGCAAGGAAACAAGGGAGAGAAACATTGTTTCCCATGACTAGACCAAGAAACACATGGTTGCATGGTGGAGTTACAAAAGTGTGTGGCCAGG